>VZTL01042274.1:780-23078 GCA_013400535.1 Scopus umbretta | reverse complement strand
TTTTTTTTTTTTTTAAATACCTTAACCTAAATCCTGAAAGCTACCTCTGTGGTCCTTGACTATAGTGAACTGGTTTGCTTCTCTTCTGCTCCTGCTGCTGAGAACGTGGAAAGGGGTGATCTTTAATCTCGAAATCTAGTGTCCTTTCAGTATCTTCCCTTCCTGTGGTATTCAGGAGTAGCCTTCTTTAGTGAAAGCTTCGCCAAGCAGTACTACGAGGGTGACCCAGTGTGTACTGCTTTTCTCAGGATTTGTAGTAAGTGGAGGCAGTGACTGGTTGGCCTGGTGTCCCGCAGTAAGTTGCAGAGGCAGTGAAGCCTTTACTCTGAGGAGGACAGTAGCACATCAGTTTGCCTTGTAAGTCTTGTGACTACCATGGCTGGCTAAGAAGAGAATTTGAAGGTTAAATTCAGCAGAAGCTGTTGCTTTGGTCTTGCCAGCATATTTGGGAAACCTTTCACTTGAAACTGGGTTTTTTAAGACTCAGACTGAGCACACAATCTATAACAATATGACTTCAATATTGAATACCACTTCAGATTTAAAATTTGTAGAAAGAAGGAAGTATTCACAAATTAGCCTGAGAGGGTCATAAACTACTGTAAATGCTCAAGGCTAGCTATTGTTGAATGTTCATTTTCATGGGCAAATGGTATCCCTCAGGAGCTACGAACAATACATGTCTGCTTTTAGCCACTTTTTGACAGAGTGCTGGCCTTATTTAGCACCTTCTGTACAGAGCCTTTTCTGAAGTGCAGGCATGATGTAATGTCTTCTGCTGTCTCTTAATTGGGTATTGATAATTACTAAGTTCATTTTACAAATGGGGCTGCAGAGGCTTCCTGCACCTCAGCTGATTTAGGAAGTTAGTGCTCAAGACTGCCAGGCTGGGGGCTGCTGCCCACTGCAGCTATGCTGATGTATATGCGTGTGTTTCATTCCGCACTGTGACTCCCACCCAGTAGTCCAGGTCGACATACATGCTTTTAGTTAACATGACAGCAAATCTGATGGATATGGTATTGTCTGGCAAAGGGACAGTGATGAGCATCTGGAAATGTTCTGGGGATAGTAAGCTCTTAGTCTACTTCAGTGGCAGCCAGCAGCACACCTACCTGACGGCAAACTTGAGCACAGATTTTCATTTAATGGAGTCCTTTCAAAATAAGGGTTAGAAAATAGTTCTCCCACCTTTATGCTTTCTCTGTTATTATCTTTGTGCATAAAAAATAAGCTGTCAGTTTTAGACTTACTCGTCTTTGTCACAAAATGCCATCCAGAAACGTTTTTCTATTGGATGCACAAGACCTGTTTCCATAGCAGTTTGTACCCACATCCTTTGCATACAAATCTTGTAGTTTTTAAGTGTGGTTGTGAACCAGAAAACATTTTGAAAATACAGTCCTTGGTTTTTACTGTTGTTTCAGTAAATATTTCAGTAAACATTCTGCCTTTGAATGAGTAATACCAAGAGACTGAAGTATTAGTAGATTTTGCTAATGCGTGATTCTTTTACTCTGTATCTTTCCAGATTAAATACAGATGTTGAACTGTGTCAGAGTTTGAGGCGTTTGCTAGCTGATGAAATTGTTATGAGTTCGCTAGATCCGGAAACCAGGTACTTCATTAATGCTTACAGATGTAGATTTTTAGATAGTATATATCATTCCTTGTTGTGCTTATATTTTGTGTTTTGTTACATTAAATTAATTATACAACTGGAAAACATACCACATCTCTGTTACTAATTTATTAATCACTACCAAATTACCTGCATAGGAGTTGGGAAGTTTGTAGTTGTGTAGTCTTGGAGGATGTCTCTGTGACTGTAGAGCAAAAGATATATTTAAGCTGAATAACTGAGATCTGCAAAAACAACAAAAAAAAATGAACAAAAGATTTTCTTCAGTAATATCATTTTGATTAAAGTGAGGTGCTGTACTGTCGTGTATGTGTCAGTGTTTTTAGCAATAAAAGTAGGGAACAGACTATATAACTTGGTTTCAGTTTATAGTAACTTATTTATATCTTTCAGAATCAGATTATAAGTATATTTATTTAAAGTTTACTTTATGATTGCTGTAAAGTGTTTTATTAGCTGCTTATTTGGTTATAGTTTTGAATTACTTCTTTGCTGACATGGTTAGACAAGTTAGACAATGCTTGAGTAAGTTAGTGCCTCCTTCATTCTTTTCCCACAATCAAGGATGTTAGATTTGAAGAGGTCTTTTTCTGATCTGTTAGAATAAATGAAGTGTCAAATTAAAATGGTAATCTAGATTAATGTCGTGGAATTATTTTGAAGGATATTTTCAATGCAGATGACTAAAATAACTACAAAGGAAAAATCCTGTTTCACTAAGTAAGCTGTTAATGACCTAAACCTTAGGAAGTCTGTGTCCACAATAACAATACTCATATAACTGTGTTGTTATTCTCTGTAAAAGACATGAAACCTATATAACTACTAACGGCAAAATCTGTTAAGAAATTATGCTTACTATCAACTGAGGCTGTTTTAACGGGGATTTACTGTATTTTTAGGCGAGTGGCAGAACTTTTTATGTTTGATTTTGAGATCAGTGGCATTCATTTGGATGAAGAAAAGGTAATTTTTGGCTACAATATATGAACAGAAATTTGCCTGACTACCAAAGACCAGATAATGAAACATGTGGGATATGAATCATGTGATTCCGAGCCAGTTTGTCCTCCAAGATTCCCACTGTCCTCTGTGGAATTTTGTCTTCTCAGAAGTGATTAATTTTGTCTGGTTTAAATCACTTCTAAAGTGTGGTTTTTTTTAATGTTGTTTTAGATATTAGTTCGCTATTCTTCCCAGTTGGGCCCTCATTATTCCTTTGTTCTGAAGAGTTATAAGCAAGACCTGTGATCCTGCTTTCTTTGGTGTCTGCATCAGATATTTAAAATAGCTGCTTAACTGTCTGAACAACCTATTTACAGAGGGGGGAAAAGCAGCACCCTGGGCACTGTGACAACAGTTTAATCAAGTAGAGTGTTTTAGAACGTGTATGTCCAGGCTCTCCTTTGGTGCTCACATAACCAGAGATTGTAAGTCTTGTTCAAAACTGAATGTCTGGGCATGGTCTGATTACCTGTCTTGGAGCTTTTACATGCTTTTGCAGTAGTTAGTCATGGATTTGCCAAAACCATTAGCTTTCACTGTGCTTCGTGGTATGGATTCTCTGTTGGATGTCTGTTCATAGCTCATGTCCCTGCATAAAGTTAATACCTTGTTTATTTGAGTCATCCCCTCCAAAAAGATCCATGCAAAGGCTCTTTTACCAGATTTATGTGGTAAAGTTCCTCTGAAGATCATGGATGTGATGGTGTTTTGTGACCTGGAAAATGCTTCTAGAATATACTTTTACAATTACTTTGTACAAACAAGAGCTCTGACACTGGGACTCTGGGTTTTGTTTCTGATTTGACTACTGGTTCTACAGTGCTTCATCCTCTTTCAGTTATGATTTCTCTTGCCCTTTATTTTTGCATGTCTTCCTCTTCTTCCCCTGCCTGTTCCACTTTTCTTCTGTTGCTTGCTGCTGAAGTGTTTCTTTTCAATTCTCATTTCAGACTTCAGACACCTGTCACTGTCATAAGTTGAAATTTACTTCTGCTGCAAAGGATTTCTGCTTATTAAAATATAACTCAAAAGATGTGTTTTAAAGAGTAAGAGTGGAGTGTGAGGACAGAGATCTGCAGGTTTTGTCATTCTTTGGACTTTACAAGTATGTTGTACCTGTACCCTCATCCTTTTCTTTTGACCTATGGACCCACAGCCAACAGAGAGCATACTCTACTAATATAAGCAAGTTCACTGAAGCAAATCTTACAGTAAGGTTAAATGTGTGAAATACTGTAATGATAGTTGGTAAAACCCTAAATCACCAACTCCTCAGGGAAAGGTTGAAATACCATAAATGCTTTGCAATCTCCAGAACATAGTGTAACACAATCACTAACAAGAGAACTGTAATTCTGTGTCTATTTCAGGATGCCAGTAGGATTTATCCATCTCAGTGATGCTTCTTTTTTTCTGCTCTGTGTTTTACATAGCAATCATATTAGACATAGTTTTATAAATGCTTTCCAAGCAGCCAGCAAAGCTTATGTTAATTCTACTTAAACTCCACTGTACATTTTCTTCCTGCAGAAACTAGGAATTTTCTTTCAAATTTCAATCCTGTATGAAATTATAGATCTGTATGAACATCTGATCTTGTTGACTTCAGCCCTGCATTAGGATTTTGTTGATGCTGTAGGTCTAATCTTAAATGTTGTATTTTCTGCTTCATTTCTGGGAAAACCCTTTAAGGTTTTAGAAACTTTGAGTTCTGCTTGTACTATGTCTGAAGATATTATGTATTTTGTACTTTTATTTTTCTTACAGCGTAAAAAGGCAGTCAACCTCAACGTCAGAATATTGGATTTATGTAATGAATTTCTGACAGGAGCTCACCTTCCCAACAAGATTGACAAACATGTTTTGCCAGAGCATATTCGGTATAATTTCACAGCTGAAGGCAATTACTTACAAGTTGCTGGTCTGCATGCTGATTGTCCTGATGATCTGGTGTGTATTCCCTGAGCTTGCTTTGGCATGCTCTATAGCAAAAGTGCGTATCAGTTATTTTCCTTGTTACTGAGGCAAATGCATATGGTTGATGAAGAACTGTTTCAGGACATAATAATCAATGGCAGCCTTGGCTGTAGCAACTATGAAGTAATGGAGATGAAGATCCTGAATGGATTGAGGAAGAAGAGGGGCAGAATACAGGCCCTGGATTTCAGGCAAGCAGACTTCAGCTTGTTCAGTAAACTGGGAGGTAGGATCCCATAGGATGAAGCTCTGAAGAGTAAAGGAGCTCAAGAAAGCTGGCAGTTCTTTAAAGGTAGCATAGCATCCTTCAAGCACATGAAGATACTAAGATACTCAGTATCAGCGTATCCTGATCCTTAGAAAGCCAGGCAGATGTATCGAGAACCAGGCTTGGCAAGTAAGGAACTCATGACATAGCTTCATCTCCAAAAAGTAGCAAACATGAGGTGGAAGCAGGTACAAACAACTATGTTCTGTACATGTAGGGATGATATCAGGAAGGAAGTTTCTGTACATGTAGGGATGATGTCAGGAAGCAGAAAACTGCTCAGCTGCAAATGAGACTTGCAAGGGACATCAAAGGCAACAAGAAGAGCAAATACTGCTGAATTACTGCTCACCAATGAGTTCTCCCAGCCCACTATGCTTAGTAAAAGGGTTCAAAGAGAAGAACAACCAGCAGTAGATGAGGATCCAGTTTGGGGTTACTTGAGAGAATTCAACCTGTACAAGTCCTTGGGACCAGATGGGCTGCATCCAAGGGTCCAGAGAGAACTGGGTATTGTCCTTGAAAGGCTTACTGTCTTCGGTAGGCTGTGACAATCCGGGAAGAGCCTCAATGACTGGTGGAAATAATATGTTCCACCCACCTTCAGAAAGGCCAAAAAAAAACCCAAACTGGGGAACTACAGGCAACTTAGTTTCACTTCGATTGCTAGGAAGGTAATGGAGCAATCTAAGTTAGGAGATTACAGTCTGGATTGATGAACAACCAGATAGGTAAAAAAAACTCATTTCATGATCAGCCTCAGAGAATAGTGGTTAAAACATTGTATTCTGCTGGAAAGCTGGTAATGAAAGAAGTGTTGCAGGGGTCTGTCCTGGGACCTCTCCTGTTTTAACATCTTTATCAGTGACCTAGAGGATGTGACAAGAATGCTTGCCTACAAGATTTGCAGGTGATGGCAAATTGGCAGGAATAATCGATATGCTGAAGGGTAGGGCTGACATTCAGAGTGGTCTAGAAGCCGAGGGAATGGTCCAGTGGGAACCTTCTGTAATTCAAGAAGGACAAATGTGAAGTCCTGCACCTGGTAAGGGAGAATTCCTGGCAATAGTACAGCCTGGGACTGCCTGGCTGGGCCTGATCTGTGGAAAAGGACCACAGAGTTGTTGAGCAGCAAGCTGAGTATGAGCTAGCAGTGATCCTGGCAGCAAAGAAGGCCAACAGCATCCTGGACTGCATGAACAGGGGCAGAGACTGAGGGAAGAGATTGTAACCTTTACTCATCACCCTTTAGGAATGACTTCAGCAGAGGCCACCAAGATAACAAGGAACAGGAGTGCTTGGACTGTGAGGAGAGGCTGAGGGATCTAGGCTTGTTCACCCTGTAGCAGAGGTGGCTTTAGGGGGACCCTGACAGCAGCCTGCCAGTACCTATGAGGGTATCGTGGAGAAGATGGAGCCAGGTTCTTCAGAGTGGTGCATGGCAGGAGGACAACTGGCAACAGGCACAAGTTGAAGTCAGAAATGCCACTTGGATGATGATACCCAAGCAGTGAAACATAGAGGTCATGCTGTCTCTCACATCTGTGCAGGGTTTCAGGACCTGACTGGAAAAAGATTTGTGCAACTTGGTCTTAGCTGATAGCTGACCTTGCTTTGTGCAGGAGGTTGGATTAGAGACCTCTTGAGGTCCCATCTGACCTCAATTATCCTGAATAATCTTGTTTTAGTTATTGCTAATGATGCTTTTCTAAAAAGAATTAGAGGGGTTTTTTTAAAAAATTGAAAATTAATTTAGACTTTTTGAAATGTGACAGTGATTCCTTAGTCTTTTATATATGACTCTACGATCAGGATTGTATTACAACTCTCAAGTGTTCTGCTTTCACTTACTATATAGCTCAATAATCAAGGTGAGTTTGAAATCTTTTTTGTCACAAAAAAGAAAAGCTTACTGGGTTAGAACCCAAGCTGTAAAGTTTCTTTTCCATAAAAAATTAAAAGTTAATTAAATCATGGCACTGATAGGATGTAAATAAAGGAATAATACTAACTTCATGTCATCTATAAACTCTTGTCCTGAAAATAACATCATCTGTAGAATTGCTACTGAAGCTATGAGTAATATATCAAGTAAGGTAAAATGCAGTTCTTTGAGTCAGATCTTTGGAGAGGCTATGTGGCAATCATGTATTTTAGGTTGGAAGGGACCTCTGGAGCTTGTCAGTTTGAGTCTGATCCTGCTTAGAGCAGGATCAAGTAGATCACGTTTCTCGGTGACATGTCCAGTTGAGTTCTGAACACTTTTCAAGGATGGAGATTCCATTACTTCTCTAGGCAGCTTGTTTGACCACCCTCACTATTATTTTTTTTGCCCTGATATTGAATGGGAATTTTTCATCTTCTGACTTGTGTCCATTATTTCATCTCCTCTTGCTCTGCATCTCCAAGAATAATCTGGCTCCATGTTCTCTGTGCCCTATTGCTAAGTAGGTAAAGATCTCCTTTGAGCTTTTTCTTCTTAAGGCTGGACAAACCCAGCTCTCAGCCTCCATTCTGTGTCATGTGCTCCAGCCCCCAAACATCTTGGTCCTCTACGTTGGACCCGCTCCAGTATGTCAGTGTCTTGTCCTGTGGAACCCAAATCTAGACATTGTACTCCAAATGTAGTTTGGACAGTACCAAGTAGAAAGAAGCAGTCACATCTGTGGACCAGATGGCTATACTCTTTCTAATAAAGGAGCTGAGTACGTTGTTGGCCTTTGCTACAAAGACATGCTGCTGAACCATGTTCAAGGATGGGGAATCGTCTTACTTTATTTGCTTTTTTAAAATGAAAGCTTGGTGAAACAGAACAGGTATGAAATGACTTGTGAATTATTATGGTCATGTTTTTTATAAACCCAGGACCTGCATTCTTGTTGAATATATTATTCAAGAGAGAAGCTTATTTCAAATGGAGACAACCATAAGTTGTTGCTGGATTTCTTAAGCCTATTCCATATGTACAAAATAACGACAATTTTCAATTGGTTTGTGAAACATAAAAGGCATTTTACCAAATTTCTGAGGCTTGAGGTGATTTTTTTGAGAGTTATAAAAGAACCCAAACAAACCAGAAATAGGAGAAAGGCTGATTGTCTGTGGGCAGATGGGCAGACTAATAGCTTGCTACTTCAAAAGAAATAAGGCTTTTCTCTTCCTCTTTGTTTCTCTCCCCTGACCCTGTCTCTGGTTCTTATCAGATCCTTCCATAAGCCAGCTTAACTGACGTGCAGAGAACAATTTGGCTTTCTTTTGCATTTATTTTCAGAAGTTTCAGTGAGTTAAGACAGTTCACAAAGTGGTCTGAGAAGCACAGATGTTGGCAGAAGCAGAGGGAGGCAATGAGCAGAGGGGACTGTTGACAGAAGTAGAGAACAGGACCATTTTTGGCAGCCTTGATCTGTTAGGTTGTCTCATCGCATTTCCTCGTTCCATCTTCAATGGGTACAAGAGCTGTAATTGTCAGGCAGTCATAATTACTATTGTTAAAAGGCTTTAGGCCTTTTCCTGACAATATCTGTGAAATACAGCTGTAACGCTAGATCTACAATTGCATTACTTGTTTCCCTTAAAAATTGCACTGTGCTAATGTGACCTTTTTTTTTTTTTTTTTTGTACTAGGTGCGAGAAGCTGCTTACAAGATTTTTCTTTACCCAAATTCTGAGCAGTTGAGCCGTTTAGAAGAATTGCTTGCTAGCCGAAACAGTCTGGCACAGTTGGTTGGGTATGACACCTTTGCTGACAGGGCTCTTCAGGGAACAATGGCCAAAAATCCAGGTATAAAGCATATGTGGAAGGACATGCTGAGAAATCAAATGCACTGTGTTAGGTTTGAAGTCAGAAGTTGTTAGTTTCTTTTGCTAAGTTTACACATACTTCTTCCAGTGAAGTATCTTACTGCAGTTACTTTTTGCTCTATGCAATACTCATGCTTTCTATAAATGGCAATACTCACTGAGTAGGAGCCAGTGTTTTTGTTCAGAGTCAATGCTTGTTCCTTAGATTATGAAGTTGCCATTATCTCAGCATGTAACAAAGTAAATGTGGTACTAAATTCTCTTGAAATGATGGCACAGTGGTCAAAGAATTTTGTTCTAAAAAGAACTTTGTTTTAAGGGAGCTTTGGAATGTTTTGATGTAAACTTAAAATCTTTTAAGGGAAGAAATCACTTTCTTAATTTTTTTTTTCCTCCCCCCATTTAACTTCTAGAGACAGTAAGACAGTTTCTGGAGAAGCTTTCTGACCAGTTGTCTAAAAGGTATCTCTTTTTCACTAAGTTATTTTTCTAACCATACTCATTATTTGAAGAATAGAGGGACTTGGGCACTAACAAGTGAGTCAGTGCGGCTTATTATATGCTCCAATGAAACAAAAAGCAAGACTTTCTTAGAGTTTTGAGGGGAGCTACCGGGTTAGAATAAATTCTGTCTCTGTGATCAGAGAACACCCAGGACTGAATGCAACAAGTGATGTGCCAAGAAATGCAGGCAACAGCAAACAAGAAGACCAAGTTTAAGTGTTGAAGAACACCTCTTCTTGTCTTCTGCCCATACACACAACTCCATGTATTTTATATCTATGAGCAGATTCTTCTGTTTGTCCTTCTTGCCTCCCTTAGTTCCACACAGCACAAAATGGTTTCATCACTGTGTGTAAATAGGGTGTATTGTAAGAAAGAAGATGCTTTGGAGGTGTACAACCAGAGTGAGAGGGACTTGATTTGAAGGTACCTGAATGACGGAAGCAGAATGGAAAAGTTCTTTTACTGTAGTATATGGGCCTGCCATTTTACAGAGTACTATCAGTCTCTGATGGTAGGCGTTTTCTTAGGATGGGGTATTACTGTGTACTGTATTCCATTGCTCAAAAATCTTTCATTAACACTTTTGTCATAACAATATTTTTCAGAACTCAAAAAGATTTTGAAATGATGACAAAGATGAAAATGAAGCTCAACCCACAGAATTCAGTAAGTTAAATTTTCACATGTGGTTTTCTGTTTTGTTTCTTTTGAAAAATATAGTATAGGCTAACCTTGTTCTACAAGGAAAATTAACTCTATTTTTGTGTCCAACACGTAGCATAATTAGAGAAACTTTCTGGTTTCATATGCTTTTTGACTGCTTAGCTGCTATTTGTATTAAAATCAAGCACTGAGTGCAAGATAGCTGTTGGTTGATACTGAGATAAACAAAACAAAGCAGTGAAAGTGAATATTACTTTGTTTTGAATTCACTAATAGACTCATTTGAAAAATAAAGGCTGTATTTTAGGTTAGATGCCTGTCCAGTTTGCATACTGTATTGTATGTATCCTAATTCTGTGCATAACTAGGTTTATCTTTTTATTTGAATTGAGTGTATTTCTTGAAATCTGTTATGAAGTCCCATTACATATTCATATAAGAAGTACCATCTTCAAGCAAATGTTAAAAAAAGGTTTCAAGTTGTGATATATGATGCTATTTCTGATGTTTTTAGCACTGAAAGTTTCCCATTATGTTCAGTGACTTGTTGAAACTGCAAAAATATTCAAAGGAAACAAAACTTATACTTGGGGTTCACTTGTTGTCCATTGTTGTAATGATAAGCTGGAATTCTCTTTCAGAAGCTGATGCCGTGGGATCACCCTTATTACAGTGGTGTCCTTCGTGCTGAGAGGTAAGCTCCTTATGTTCGTGATTGTAATGTAAATTAGTGTCTTTATTTCGTTCCTTGCAATAAGGATAAAGAAAGTCCTCAATGTAAACAGGATTTCCTTCTTTGAAGATGTACTTCAATAAGAAAAAATAAAGAGTATCTGTTGTTTGTAACATTTCTTAGTTACTGCTGGAATGCCTGTAGAAGTTTTTGGCTCCTCTGTTGTTTTATGGGGAAGTATTGGCCCTCTTTGAAGATATAAGAGGATGAAATGGTTTCAGAACAGCTAGAAAATCCTTATTCTTGTTTTGCTTTTAGCTCTTAGCTGAGCTGCAGTAAAGTTTAAAAATAAATTTTGATCACTGAATACAATCTGACTCCTCTTCATGTTTTAACTGCAGTATACTTCTTACTGAACATGCACCTTTCATCCCATTCTACAGACTTGAAATCGCAACTTCCTGAGTAGATCTTCACTGTTTATGGATAGAATTCATTCTCGTTTCTCCTGCAAAGGCTGGGGAATAAATCCTCTACACAGACTTAAATAGTGCACAAGACCTTTGCATATAATGAGATGCCAGCTCTGAAAAATGTGGGCCCTGCATGTTGCCTTTATTAGATCAGCAGTGGTGACCTTTTAGGTTTGTGTTGGAAAAGATAATTTAAAGTTGTGCTTCTCTTACAAGAGGGGGAGGAAAAATCTTCCTTCACTGAAGATTTGTAGGTTTTTGTTTTTTAAACAATCTTAGACTGGATGTATCTGATTAAAGTAGTAGTTTACTCTGGATCAGACAGCTACAGTGGTATAGACATGTCATGGAGGCATTGCCAGCAGTTGGCCTGGCTGTTCTGCTGCTTTCTTGTACTTGGTTACTGAGGCAGTAGTTTTGTGAGCAGCACCTCTAATACTGGCCTCGTCTTAAGCTACGGCACGCTCAGATGGCAGCTCTGCTATGTATGTGCAGCAACTTTGTGTCCTGGGTGTACAGAACGTGCTGTGCAGGGGAGGAAGAGGGATGTCCAGCTGCTGGGTCTGCTCCCGGTAGCCGATGCTGGAGCACGTGGAAAACTCCACAGTGTACGTGTGGATTGCTTGCTTGTGGCATGGCGTGGGAGTGCCTGCTTTTGTTTTTAGCTGGACAGGTAGCAGACATGCTTCTGTGAAAGTGGGAGCAAATTAGTGGGCATACTGGAGGAGAGTCAAGGTCCACCTAGCTCCAAATCCCATCTTACCGTCGTCAGTAGCAGTCTGTGGAAGAGCTCTATCACACTTGTTCAAGGTACTGTCTTGTAGCTCACAGATCTCCTTTACCTTGCCTGTATAGTGTCTTCAAAACAGTAAGAATTACATTCTGATACATAGTGCTTAACATGACTGTCAAATGTTGATGAAATGTATTGTCTACGTATCTTACTTATTTTCTACATTTCCTGTACTGTCTGCTTTTCCTTTTCTCAGGATTAGTGTATCCCATAAGGGTTGGAGTGTTAGGTATAGAAGGCTCTGTGTTTGTTTCTTTCTTCCCCTGGAGGAGTGTCTTCTGATACTGTCGTCTTGTCCTCCTAAGATCATCTCATGAAGCTAACCATATTGTGATTAAGGTGCTGGTGATCATGGGAAGATTATTCTGCTCATTTTGGCATTAGGAGGAAAAATATTTCCTTTCCTTCTGGGGCTTTGTAAAAGACCCAATAACGTTATGTTACTTTAAGAATTGCATGGTAGCTTTATAAAGGGAGAACTGCAGGTAAAACAGACCAAGACATTGGCGCTGTCTCTTTGCTATTTTTTATTCATTCAGGCACCAAGTCTGGCGACTGGATCAGTGTGAAGAATCTCCTCAACCCCCTCTGTAGGGCTTCCCTGATTACAGTGCAGGATTGAGGCCCAACCTTTTTCTCCCTCCAGGTTGGGTAATATTATTTTTTTTTCTGGCAGGTACACAAGCATCTACAAGACAGGAAAGGAAAAGTAGTTTTCCTTTTCCTTGTGTGCAGCAGTGTTTCTCTAAAAACCAAGGGCTTAGGTCTTTCACCGTCCTGTTTTCTGTATAGTGGGCTGTCTCTGGAAAAAAGTTTTTAATCTGGCAGTGACCTAACAATGCTTTACATTCATTCTGCCCATTTTGTAGGTATTTAACAGGGTACTGAATACTGGGTAATCAGCCCTGAAAAGTAAGACTCACTTCTCCACTGCATAGGATCAGTGGCTGTGCTTTATGACTGAAACTAGGCAGGAGTCAGAGAGTATTCATAAAACAATCAGAGGACAGGAATATACCTTGTCATGCCTGTGCCTTAAACATGTTCTGTTTGCCACTTATTATCTATGTAAATGTGAATCCACTATCTTTTGTCTTGTATTTGTGCTTACCACTGTTGTACCACATCCTTTCTTGAATGCCTGTTGGATGCTATGGGTAGGTTCAGTTCAACACTTTTGTAACTGGAAGATGAGAACTGTATCTGTCAAAAAGCTTTATACTGGCAGGAGTTTGACTTTGGCTATTTCTTGTTGCTCTCTTTCTAACTGAGACAATTATCTTGTAATATTAAATTACATCTCCAAGGAAATGTGATGTTCTTTTCCTTGGTTTGTTGTTTGGTTTGGTTTTTTTCTTTTCCTCCTGGGAAAAAAATTTATACTTTCTGTTTGTGTGATTTTTTTTTTTTTTTAATTGTATTGTGTTTCATTTTGTTTATTTATAAGAGAAATAAATTATTTAATTTTTACTTACTGTATCCTATTTTATTGTGGGGTTTTTCATCAGGGAATGACAAAATATATTTTCAAACAAGATATATTTACCTGTCATGTATTTCTCGTGTTCTTAGTATTCTTTGTTTAGTGGATTAATTATTTTGTTCTTCAAGGTTTTCTCTTTTTTGGAAGAAATGTACTTTCAGCTTAAAGTCTTTTACAGAAATGCCATGGTCATGTTTGTAATAGTCCTGTGTGCAGAGCATGGCTTACATTTTTGTCTGTTATGTTTTGGGACTTAGTAGTAGTTTATCTGGTGGATTTCTGTATTGTTAGGAATTCGTTTTTTTCTGCTTAGCATTTTATTTTTTTTTTTGAAAGGGAAGCACATGTATGCTTTTTGTGTATTTCTTTTGGACTACTTTAGTCACTTGGCTCCAGCTGATGTGCAGAACCATAGTTTCCTAGATATTGTCAGGTACATAAGATGGAGATTACTTTTACAAACCTATGTATAAAGAAAGAGACTACAGGGTTTTAGTTCTTGATTAAGTAACTCAGCAATGTTCTATTATGTCACATATGCACCGCTATGTGGTGCAAGAAATGTTAGATGGGAAAGTGTCTGTATCTGTTGAAAAGGTTTACTGTTTCCTATTTTGTTCTATATAACCATATTTGCAAACAGAAATGCTGTGAGCAAACATTAGAACGTTTGATGGTGATGTGATCTTTTACTTGCTTTTTTGTTCTCTAGATTTTGACCAGCTACATCAATTTGTCTCAAATGACACTGAAACTCATGACACATTTTAATGTGTCTGTTTTATATCTGTATTTTATATTCTATGTTTATTCTATATTAGAACAGGATTAAGGAAACAAATCCTTCGTTAGATTCCTTGTAATTAGTTTGAAGAGCTAGATATTTACTTTTGAAAAATGTAGGATATTCACATGCAGTTGGACTATTGAATTTTAATGACATTTGCTGTCATATGGGGTTACCTTTATTTTCACTCTTTGCTTCTACAGTTGTTACTGCCTATTTCTGCTGTTTTGTAAGTTGAACAGCAGGAGGAGCTCCAGACTTAATTCACAAAGTTATGTTTTTCTTTCTGTAAACTTAGCCACAATAATTTTGTTTCTGTCAGCTTTCACCAAATCTTTTCCCTGGAAACTTGATCCTACTTCAAAAGTGTAAGTCTCCCATTGATGGTAACAGGATAGTTTGCTACTTTTGGGTTTGGGTTTTGGTTTTTTTTTTTAAATTATGTTAAGTAGCCTCTCTGGCTTTAAACCCACACTTTTGACAGTGTAATGTTTTTGTAGCTACAGTTTAAGTGGCAGAGAAAATGGAAGTCAGTATAAATGTCCATTTAAGAGAAACTGGAAACAAAAGTCTGAAATTCATGGTAGTAGTATCTTAAAAAAAGATAGAGTAATTAGGAGAATCTCAATAATTTTGGCAGGCTAAGGGTAGTAAAACAGTGAATGCTAGAACAATGCTAGCCTCTAACAAGAAATAAAGAATAATATGTATATTATAAAAATAATACTGTTGAGTTTTAGTGCAGGCAAGTACCATAGTATTAATTAAATCCCATTATTTTTCAGTAAGTGCAGCTGCAGTTATATATAATTCTCAAGGCCCTGATCTTGCAAAGATGTAGTAGCCTTGCTGACTTCTTCCAAGTCATAAAAAAAGAAAAACAAAACAAATAAACAAACAGACAAAAAAAACAACCAAAAAAAACCACTGGAAGAGACCTTTTGAGGTCAACTATTTGCCCTGGAAGCGGGATTGATTGTGCATAAGCCACTTCTGATGGGGGCACAGGACTGTTCTTGAGAACAGTCAGTGCTGAGCTTAGTGTATTTGGTATTGGCTCCTGTTTCCCTAACCTTTGGAGCTTACCAGGCTGGGCTGACTTCACTGGCTATAATTCACTGTTGGGATTCTTGCCAAAATGTCACAGATTTTATTCAACTTGTAGCTGGGATGTGCTTCCAGGGTACTGCACTCCGAAATAAATAAGACCGGCCTTGGGGATGAACAAATCAATGCCAAAATAAGCCAGTTTCCTGCTGTGTAGAAAGGAGAAGCCACCACAGCAACTGCAGGCGTTCTGGGTCTTGTGATGACCAGCTGAGCAGAAATTAGGACTAACTCATCTCTTTCTTGTTGGGACTGTACATAGGCTGCTGGCTTCAGGGGACAGAGGGCAGCACTTTTGGTTTTTTTCAGAAGGGTATGTTCGATACTAAGGTACCTAAACATGACTGTATGTTTCTCAAGTTGCTAGAAGCTGCAACTAATGTTGAGGTTTGCAAGTTAATTGCAAATAAAACTTGTTTATGGCTGCTTTTTGTTAAATTATTTTTAATTTTACGGAAGTGTGTTCTCTGTTAGGAATATCACATGGAAAATAGCTTTTGTAGAATATGTGAGAAAACTGTCACTCTGTTCAAATTGAAAGCTGAAGTGGAAGAATAATGGAAAATTTAAGAAGAACCAGGAAATCTTTCAACCAAAGTGCTCATAGAGAAGGAGAAATCTCTATAAGCAAGGGAAGGCATGCCTTCTCTTAAGTCAGCTAATTTAGGTGCAAAAAGTCCATTTAACTTACCAGTCACTAAGCTAGTAGACTAAGCTTTTTGGAGAAAAACCTTGAAGTCATTGAAAAGACTTGCTGTGAAGCAGAAGTCAAGTTTCAAGAATTATTTTTTTATTCAAAATACTGTGGAAGGACAAAGAAATTGTTGTTGATTTGAAAATCAAGTCAAATCTAAAAGTTGCATATGGTTTCGATACCAAACCAATATTCTGAATTACTCCCTGACCTCCTCCAAAATATTGTATGAAGTACAATTAGCAGAAAGAAAAAATGAATGTGAGATATAGGTGTTAGTTTATGGTTGATGAGAGTACAAAGGCTTTCTGTTATTATTTTTAAGAAATCCAGAGTCTTGTATAAATCATGGTTAAGAGTCTCCCTTCAGGTAAAGAATTACATTTCATAGTCTGGCATGTAATGAAAATTGGAAAGGATTTTTCTTGTCTTGATCTCTTTAAGTTATCCTGAGGGGTTCATCTGACTTTTATCTTCCACTAACAAGGTTTTTTCAAGTTTCTTTGAAAGTTTTGACAGAATCTGTTTTATTGGAGATAGTTAACTTAGTGTTCTATATTTTCGTGGACATCAACAGGATAATAATTTTTCTCACCAAAAAAAAAAAAGTTAGGCTATATCAGGGACTACATTTAATAGCCACTCAATAAGAATTCTTGCCAAGCAGCTGATTTGCAGTTAAAGACTCTGAATGCTCATGTCCTGAAGAACATTGATCTTTACTCAAATATCCCTAATGTCCAAGTTTTTAAAAAAAATTCTTAATATAATAGATGAAAGTCATTCTACACAAAACAGTCTTAGTTTCCTTCCAAATATGCAGCTTAAATTAAAGTGATTTTAGAAGTCTGCATTTTATTTAGGCTCGGTGAAGTCATACAAGCTTAGAAATAATTATTTATAATCACATACTACATCTTTGTTCTTCACAGGGACACAAGCCTTTTTGTTTGAAGCCTGCTGTTCTTGAAGAATAACCGAACCTCATTGTGTCAGTTAACTTCTTTTTAAAATTGGGTTTTAAATGGATTTGGCTACATTACTACTTTTAAAAATAGTGCTGGGCTGCATACTCTAAAAGTAAGGTGTCTGGATATTTTAACATAGTTTATCCTTTAATACAAAGCAGGAATTTACATCAAAGAAACTACTGTTTTCTTTGATATTTCTACTTTCTTTAGGAGGGTACAGAGATTTCTCTTTGTAATGTTTCTGAGCCCACATTTTGACATAAAGTATCCTGGGCTTTGTTATAAATACAAATGCTTTGGCGTTTGAAATCAGATGTTCAGACTGAAGTAAATTATTGGAATATGTTTTAAGACAAAATGAAAGCAGAGCAAACTTCTTTTATTCATTTTCTCACTCTTTCACGGTTTTGGACGTTGAAGCATAAGAGTTATGCAATTCTACAGGAACAACAAAATAATTTAAGGTTCGTTATTACAATAAAAGGGGCTACTTTTAATTCTTGATTTTTTTGTTGTTGTTTTTTGAGTCAAAGTAGCTAACTGACAGTTTGGCACAGAGAAAAATATTCTTTTCCACTGTAGATGAGTTGATATATATGTATTTGTTGATGCTGTTTCTGATTTGTTCATAGCGAGATTTATGTATCAGTGTCCTTTATTTTTTTTACATAAATGTAATATGATATTTCCTACATCTAAAGTAAAAGCAATCTTTTTTTTTTTTTTAATATCTAGTTGTGTAAAAATGCCTTCTTGATTTCAGGAAGTCATCTTTTAGATTAATAATTGTATTTTCTGGTGTGTATGTCTGTAATGGATAGAAATTTTGGTATTTCCTTTTCCTGCTCTTCCAGAAGTGCAATCACATGCTTTAAGTTTCACATAAGGGCTTAAGAAAATTTATGTGCTCAAGTTCAAGGGTAGCTGGGAAAACTTTTTGTAGCACTGCAAGTATCAAAAATCAATCCATACCTTTCTTTTTTGAGCTCAGATACCCTAGAAGAAAGGTTCTATGATAAGAAATCTTTTTGACTGGAGTATGTAGTTCTCTGCAAAGTTCTGTTGTGATTCATCAGACTACCATTCTTCTATCTGCTTTGCCTGCTTTTTCAAAGGCATCTTCCCATAGAAAAGGCTGTGCCGTTCATAGTCTTGGGGTTCAGGTATACAACATGCAGTCCAGTCAGGGAAGCCTGAGTTCCAGAGAGGAGCAAGAGCTCATAGCTGAGCTCGAGACTTCTGCTAGTTAGCTCTAGCTGGTACCTTGCTAAGACTGAGTGTGGCATATTTGTGTCTGCCTTTCTCTGGTGACATAGGCATCCTAGGTGCCTGTTTGAAGCACTCTGAATCACCTTGCTGGGGCCCAGAACTCACATTTTAAGTGAAAAGGTATGCAGAGAGGATGTTTGATTCTTGCCTGGCTTGCTTAGCTGCCCTGAGTCCTTTTCCTTAGGAAGTGCTGTAACCATGTTTCCATGTATTTGCCAGTTTTGGAGACAGCAGTACAAAGTTCTGCTAGTGACGTTAGTATGCCGTGTGGATCATCCTCTTCATTGAATTCTGCCTGTTTGCTTAGCTGGTGCAGCAAGCAAGCTGCAAATTAGAGCAAACAAGAAATTCTGTCTTCAGGCACTTCTCTGCAGTTGAAGCTCCAGTTGGTTTCCAATGCAGATTTTAGCTGTCTGTCTCCAGAACATTAACCTTGCTTGCTAGTAGTAGTAAACCTTAGCAAAAGTTTTACAGGTAGCAGAATGCCTGTTAACGTAGTTCAGTATGGGTCATAATAGCTTTCTTTCTGATTTCTTTTCCCCAAAATACTTGAATGCTTTTCCTATTGGAGATAAAAATTGTAACTTGGCTGAATAAGTGTAGAGGCAGCTTGCCAAAGAGTGACCAGAAAGAGTGTGCTCATATTAAAGCAGCTGCTTCTTGCAGTTTTATTTGAAATTTTTACTATTTGTTTTAAATAGGAGTAAAGCTAGATAGCTATCCAAGCTCACAGTTGATAATAGCTTGAAAATCATGCATAAAGGGATTCTTAGAATGGCTGCTACTTTAACATGTGGTATAATAAAAATAATTATATGCACAGTAGGGTTATCAACAGTTATTAACATGCAGATTATAAAGATTGCTTTGCGCTCTGACCAGTGAGCAGTTCAGGAGCAGGCTAAGCTGGAGTACTTTGGAAACTGTGCTCCTTTTTATATAGAGTCAGTTGCTATCAGTTAATTCATTAACTAAAGTTTTTGTCCTTTCATTCTATCAGTAGAGAAGTAATGTGCAGTGGAATGCCTTGTTCTGGTAGCATTTTGTTGGGAGGCTTTTGTATGCATTTTCCAATACACTTGGTTTCACATTTGAAAAAAATGATCAAAGAAACACCATACACCTGGGATAGAAGATGGTGAACTTTGAGTTTTCCCTTTAGCTTCAGGAGAAATTAATTTAACAGTCTTGGATCAGCCCTCAAAAAGGCTCTGCATCCTACACAGACAAGCTCTATCTTTGTTACAGGGCAGTTTAAAGTGCTAAAGGAGTGTATTGATGGAAGTTTTCATCTTGGAGTTTTATGTGGTCTTTTAGATAATCTGGCCCAGGTCAGAGAGTGTTTTGAAGATACAGCCCGCGACCCTTGAACAGCGTTAGAAATTTCATTCAAAGGGCTGAGGGAAGGGAAGTTTGGCTTGCTGTCACAATCACAGTCCCCATTGCTGCCAAGAAGTCGTGGTACAGTGTTTTAGATTAGCATGAATCTGAACACTGAAATACTGTGCCTGGGAAATATTGTATTCTTGCAGTTTCACTAAGGTGATGAAGCTGTGAATAACTGAGGTTTGGTAATCATTTGCTAGCAAACAGATGCTTTTTTTTCCTGTCATCTGGAAACAATGAAGTTGCTAATGGCTGCTACCGTTTGAGTGCCTGGAATCAAGCAAGAATCTTCAATAAGGGAGCATGTAGTTTGTCTGTAAACTCTTCTGAATACTTTTCCACTCACACCCTCCAGCCAGACTTCAGTTTTACAGATCTAGTAGAGATTGTAGGATTTCCTGTTCTGCTCACTGAGTATTCTTTTTTTTGGGAAAGATTCAAGTCTTTTAAATTAATTTCTTCCCTTTTCTCCATTGTCCTCTAATCTTATCTCATGTTACACCTTTCATTCTGCAGTCAGTAGCATTTAATCTTGTAGATGGGGGCTCAGAAAAGAGTCACTCATATGCTTGCTCTTGCCACTGAAAGGCAAGATCATCTATTAATAATAATTCCACAAACTGAGTTTTTGGCTATTGGACATCAGCTGCAGATAGCTGAGGTTTTGGCTAATTTCTATTCCTAAATAAGCCTAAAGAGAAAGTTTTCCTGGAATCAGTGTAAGTTTGGGTGTTAGGCTTTCTTCAGTGGTAGTTGATCTTACTTGATTTGTGAAGAGAGTTCATGTATGAGGTAGGACCAAATACAAAACTCGTTAATTAAATCTGTGTTTTGGTGTCTGAAATGATTCCTGGTTAGTGGGTAAGTAAGACTGGTATTAGAGAAAGACTTTTGAACATGTACTATCCACTTCCTGGAGCAGTAGCTTTCTTTCAGTATCTGATACTCATTTGGAAGTGTGTTATTGATTATTATAATCTGATTGTGAAAATTGCTTTATATTAGCATATTTTAACCACTTTCTTTGTAACTCCTATGACATTGCAGTGGCTAGCAAACAAACACACTATGGGTGCTGTATAACTTAAGGTCTAATAATCACCACTGACTGCTGTCAGGACGGTCCAAAAGTAATTTAAATATCAGTCTTGTGTCATAAGACACTAGTGCTATTTGAGGATCTTTGATCTTCGTTTGCACACTGGTGTACTAGGCAAGGCAGCAATGGAGAAATAAGTGAGATCAGAACTAGAAACGTTTTTTTTTCCACATTCTGCATAAAAAAGTTGTTTTCCAAAATTTCTTTGCAATCTTCCGTTGGCAAGAGGAATATTAACACACATCTTTCATTAAATGTGGGAGAGGTTTGATCCTGACAATATTTTACCAGAAGTGACTGACAGTAACTTTGTGCAGTTATTAAAGTGTTTTTTTAATCAGGACCTTGTTCTACTCAAAATGTCAAGATTGTCTTATCTTCAGACATTAGCCAGGGTAGGGGATTAGTTCCCCTGGGGAGTCTGCCTCAAGCCAATATAGTCTATTACTGCTATTTTCATGTGTGGGTGGATAAGTATCATGCTTTTCCAAAAGACAAAACAATTACAGACTGATTTTTTTTCCCTCCCCTCCCCGCCCCCCCCAATTTAGATAGTGACAGTGTATTACAAAATACCTGTCAGAAAGCCTTCTCCCCATCCTCTTCATCATCAGGTAAGTTCATGGGGACAATGCACATGTTCAAGGAGTGCTGGGAATGAGGAAGAAATAAATGCTTGTCTACCTGTAATATTGTCCTGGTTTCAGCTTAATTCAGAGTTCATTTTCTTCCTAGTAGCTGGCACAGTACTGTGGTTTGGACGTAGTATGAGAACAATGCTGACAACACACTGATGTTGTAGTTGTTGCTAAGCAGTGCTTACACTAGTCAAGGACTTTTCAGATTCCCATGCTCTGCCAGGGGCACAAGGAGCTGGGAGGGGGCACAGCCAGGACAGCTGACCCAACCTGGCCCAAGGGCTATTCCATACCATATGGCGGCACGCTCAGTATAGAAACTGGGGGGAGCTGGCAGGGAGGCAGCGATCACTGCTCGGGGCCTGGCTGGGCATCCGTCAGCAGGTGTTGAGCAAATACATTGTGCATTACTTATTTTGTATATTATTAGTAGTATTAGTATTATTTTCCCTTCCTTTTCTGTCCTATTAAACTGTCTTTATCTCAACCCATGAATTTTACTTTTTTTTTTCCTCCCGATTCTCTTTCCCCATCCCACTGGGGAGGGGGAGAGTGAGTGAATGGCTGTGTGGTGTTCGGCTGCCTGCTGGGTTAAACCACAACAGTCCTTTTTTGGTGCCCAACATGGAGCATGAAGGGTTGAGATAATGACAGATCTGATTAGAGCATGTTAAAACAAATTTATGACAAGCACTCATTATATTAGTTTAATGGCCACTGGTCACAGTGTTGATTCAGTTGCTCTCAGACTTGTGCTTGTTCTCAGAGTCATGCTATTTAACAGCTTACTTGCCCTGTGCACTCCCTGTGATGCTGTTTACCACCTCTGGGAGCTGGATTAAAGTTATTGCTTTGCTGTGCTGTGTAACACTGGTATGGTAAAATTATTGGTCATGAGATTGTACTCAGCATTGCCATCATTCCTGTACTTTAGGAGCTTTGGAAGCTGTTTCTGAGAAACTATTAATAATTACACTTTTTACCTCTTCTCCTTGGAGGAATGATCTACTGGGAAGACTGGGGGATATGTTCCCCTGCTCCTTTACCATCCCTTTCTCAAAA
>VZTL01042271.1:0-28559 GCA_013400535.1 Scopus umbretta | reverse complement strand
GGACATGGCAAGGGAGGGGGGCGGTACATGTGCTATTAGACTTTGCTCTGGGACAAAGACTCTAGTGAATTATTTGCTCTACTGACACTATCTATAATAATTTCTAAATCAATCATGCAAGTCATTCTGTTCCACAAAGAATTTGCAATTGTAGGGACATTCATTTCCTTAGACCTTTAACACTCCCCTTGTAATGGGACTGTTTCTTGAACTCTCTCAACACTTACTGCTCTCAGTCCTACAGTATGCTTGTGTTATTACTAACTTCAAAGAGGAGGGAATAAAGTAATGAGTGAAAAGCCACAAGTTCTATTTCCCTGCACCCCTTGAGTTTTTATTTAAGCTCCCTTAACTCCAGCATCCTATTTCTCTCAGGAAGCTTCTTTTTGTGCTTTTGTACTTTTTTCCCCAGGTAGAAAACCTCTCTCGGCAACTCAAGTGGCTCTGCTTTCCATGCTGCCCTAGAGTTTCCAGCCCTGGAATAACTTCTGACTAGTCATGATTTATCTGGCTGGTCAGAGGTTACTGTACACAGAAATGCAATTTCTTCCTCACACTCGCTCTATCCTTCTTTGGCAACTCCAGGTGTCATCAACAATCTGTTGCATGCCATTTTATGGCCTTTGCTCCAGTATTTTATTCAACTGATACCCCTTTTGCTGAGCAACACTGCCTAGAAAGGGCTAGAGCCCTTTTCTCTATATGTTTTTAATCAGTGTAACTGCTGATTTATCTACTAAAGAGTTGAGAATTCATTCGCATAGTTCTGTCCTTGCAATGTTGTCAGCTGTTGCTTCAGCTTAACATTTGAAGAAAATGTCTGTTTATTCCTGACTGCATTCAGGTCTGTGATGATGCTCCTCTCTGGAAATTAGTGTTCAAAATTACCTGGTTTCTCCATAATTTCCCAATTTTGAGTTACATTAAATACCATTAAGGTTTTGCATTAAGCTTTCTGAGTTGTGTGCTTTGATGACTCACTTGAGTCTGGCAACTGACAATCTCAGTCTCCTTAATTCTGGCAAAATAAATTAATTTTCCCATGCTCCTGATATTGTTTTAAACAGAAGGCAGGAAATCCCCATGAAATAAGCCTTTACTTTCTTTGCAAATCCATTGCTACGCTGCCTCATGTCTTCTTCTGTTTTTTGATCAAGACTCCACAATGATCTACAGCAAAGCACTCAGATCAGACCATTACCTACCTCTGCTGCTTGCTAATTAAACCTGGTTGGGGGAAAGTCCACAACACAGCTGAGTCTAGTCCAGAGTCAGAGAAAATGCATGTAATTTTCTTTCTGTTTAATTAATTTTTTAGAATATTGGCAGTGACAAGGACAAATTATCGTCCTTTACTTCATCTTATTAGGTAATGGCAGAGCTACTCTTTCTGCTATAAACTTCTGAAAATATTTCTGTCACCAGCACATAGTTTTAAAGATTAACAGGAATAGAGAAAAATAAAAGGACATAAGAGACAAAGTAGCTTTCATTAAATAATTTTAATTAGGAAAGTCTTGAGAATTTGCAGATTATGTAGAAGAAAGTTTCACCCACAATCACTGCTACTCTACTAGCTATGGTTTAGACCTGTGCTTCTGGAGAGAATGAGAATTTCTAGTTATCTTCAATGTGAGCATGATCAGGCTCAGTATAGCCAAGAATGCAGCACTGCTCTATGGTCAAAAGGGCAGTTCAGAGTAAGGAAAGGCATTTCCTCCAAATGAAGAAGATAAAACTTCCATTTTTCTTAGTAGGTGCTCTAAGGTACTTCAAAGCCTGATTTATGGCACTCAAGATTTACAGCATTCAAAAATCCTGTGTACCCAGGTACCTTTTTTTTTTCAGTCCTTTTTTCCCCCATCTGAAATAAAACCAGTGTTTGATGATCATCTGCAGCAAATCTACATGCTAACATTCATCAAATTAGGCCACTAGGCACACTGTTAGCTCATTTTTAAAATGCTTCCAGCTTGGGTTGCCTAGTGCTTTCACCAAAGCAGATGCACGATTACAGCTTTATAAGGCTAATTTTTAAGCACCAAGGACTGAAAATATTGGCCTAACAAAAAGTCAAGAAGAATATCCCCTGTCAGTTCAAGCTAGCTGAATAAGAACGAAGGTGGCACAAAGAAGTCAGCCAGCCAGTGATCATATTAAAGAACATGATCCTGTTACAGGAGCTCATGACGGGAGAAAGAGAAACAGGCTCTGAGCACTGCTAAACCACTGAAGAAACAATAGACAATTCTAGCACTGAGTATTATTTTTTTAAATATTTAAATTCAAGCAATTACTTTGCAGGCATGCTTTAATCTGACATGTAATTTACAAAATACCTTCCAAGAAGACACACAGAGTTTCCTCTCAGTCCCCCTAGGAAAACAACACCAATGAACCCACATGGTATTGGGTACAATTTTGCAGTGAGTCAAAAGATCAAGCAACTGATTAACTTCATAGGGTCCAACATTTACATTAACTGTTTTAACTAAAGTAATATCAATAAATATATTCAGCAATACCTTCAACATCAAATCTACTCAGAAATGTATATGAACAGCTTTCTATACCAAAAACTCCAAAGAGTGCAATTAATTGATAACCAGTGCTCCCACTGCACAGTCACACTTCTACTGTGGTTACTGTGGTGTCAAGGGGGATACAATATCTTTTAGCAGATCAGCTGCAGACACATACTAAACTGATTAGTATCTTTATTATTAACTCACAGGAACACTTGTCTAGCTTTTGCCCCTCTTCTTTCTGTAGTTTTTGGTTGTTAGCTTGAACACATGCAGCTCAGGCTGCCTGAGGAACAGAGGGCAGATCCATACAACACACCATCCAAACCTTTTGCTATATTCACAGATAATAACTTCAGATTAACATTAAGCACATGATACATTGGCTCGCATTACATTACTTCAACTGTAGCATGTCACGTTATGTCAGCCAAGGTCAACATTCAACGTGACATGATATGATCTAACACGACACAGGGTTACTGGCTCCTGTGGTAGGAATCTCAGGCTAAGAAACAGAAATAGAACAAGCAGATGCACATAACAGATCACTTTATAATACTCCTGGGAAAAAGAATCATTATTAAATGCATTGCAAATTTTGCCAGTATCCTCCTTACTGGATTCAGCTGGGCCTCCAAGTTAACACGACATGTTTTTTTCTTTTTTCTTTTTTTTTTTTTTTTTTAAAGTAAGACCAAGGCTTATCAAGTCAGTCAGATTGGTACTTGGACCTCAACACAGGAGGAATTTCAAATAATTTAGCGGACTTCACAAGCTCTGATCACTCTACTAATACTTTCTGCTCTCCTAGACTTCAGTGACCTCTGTTTCATGAATAATGTGAGTGACAGTACTGAAAGTCCCAGAGGATCTTGATTCCACTGAGCAATGCTGGGTTTTGGCCTGCAGAGTGACAAGCCATAGAAAGGAAATGCTTAGCTGCTGTACCAGGATTAGTATATATCAGAGAAGAATAAAACTTTAAAAGAACCGATAAGTCTTCTGGAGTTTTAACTTGTTTTCACACACCGTACAGCTTCCAAGTTAGAAGCTCTGTTCCCTCTGCAGTTACACCCACAGAACAACATCTGTGCTTTGAGGACAGAGCGAGACCAGAGTTAAACTCAGCCATATGAGTCAAAGGGGCTGGTTATACTCATACAATTCTGTTGTATGGCTATAACTTCCTTGATTTTATTCTTTGTGCATATGCATTGCCAGTATGTGCAGAGTAAGGATGGTAGTAGTATTCAGCTTTACACATACAAAAGCCAGCCAGATTCCCAAAGAATAAAGGCAGGAAATTCTCATATTAGGTTAAACCTTTAGCTTTAAATTAGTGGTAGTAAACTCTCATAACCTACAACAGAGTCATCAGTGGCCATTGATATCATTTAATATTTGGCAAAACAAAAAAGCAGAGCTTCAAGAGCCCATCCTATCTCTGATATAACACAAGGATGTATCATTTTTACAACAAAGGCTCAGCTAATCGCAGCTGACTTCACATTTCTTTATTTTCTGTTCGCCTTTGTAAGCATGAAGGTAATGTTTTTCTTTTTAGTATTCTGTGACAACAGAAAACAGAAGCATTATTTTATTAACCTTTAAATGCAATTTGGTTGTTCTCTTTCCATTTCAGCTCTGGAGCTTTGATGTCTGAGTGACATTGGATATACCTTAAGGGCTAAAAGAAAAAAAAAGGTTCAATAGGCTTCATAGCCTCAGCATAAAATACAGAATAGGGAGAGAAAATAAATAAATAAGTACATACACACATATTTCCCTCTTTTATGACTTTGAAAAGCTGCAGCTGTCATTTGGGTCCTCACTCTTTCCTCGGGGTAAAGATCATCCAATGAGATAGGAATGAGCATGGTAGAGTCCTTAGATTGGATGTGGAGGAGCTGATATTTTTACCTAGTCAGCTAGCATGGTAAAAAACAAACAAACAAACAAAAACCCCCAAAAGAAAACAAAAAGCCACAAAAAAGCCACCTCCAAAGCCCCTGGCTATATCCTCAGCTGTACCCAGAGAACTGTTCCCCAAACTCCAGGAAGGCTGACATAGGTACTTATCTGCACCAGCCACCTCCCATTTCTGTGTACTCTCCAGAATCCAGAAAAAAAATGGAATCTTGAACTTTGATTTTCCAAAAATTGGGTCTCTCTGTGTCAAAATTGACCTGAAACCAAAGCAAACATTAATTCAGGCCAGAGAAATCAGTCCTTGGAGTAAAACATAAGACACTGTTCATTATTTTGAGACACCTTCAGCACTACCATACCAAACCTTAATCATAAATTTAACCCTATAATTACATCAAAACAACCTACCAGTACAGAAAACAGAACGTAGGTTTAGACCCCTGTTAACAGCAGCCTCTTCTAATGCTGCAAGCAACAAGCTGGATTCTTGACCCTTTCAATATTGAAGTCCCTAACAGAAATGCTAAAAAACTCCAAAATTTCAGTTCAGATGTGGGATTGATTATACAACAAAAGTCAATATAAGACAATGGTCTCTACTAACATCAAGTTTCCTGAATTCTGTGACCCATGCCTTGAAGGATGAAATGAGCTCTGCCACCCTGACTGTAACCCTTAGCATAGCTCCTCATAAACAACAGACCTATTGCTTTTGCAAAAGACAGAATAAGGCATACCAACACCCGCCCTTTTAACTCATCCCCTCCTTCTACAAGCTCTCTCTGGAGGGCTCTTTGCACAGTGGGCTCCTTACAGTGTCAGTCTAGCAAAGATAAAAATGTCTATTTTTTTGCTCAACTAACAGATCTTATGAAAACCTGCCCAAGGTTTTGAACAAACATAATATGGCTTGCTATTGTTCTGGATTAGGGCTTGACTAGCAGGACTGTGGAGATGCCTCTTGGGTCTTATCATGGCTGGGAGCTCTGTTTTGTTGTCTATGTTCCTGATATTCACAACAGACCTCATGTTTAGGACATACTATTGCATCCACCTCTACAGGAAACAAGTGAATAAAAACCTGGATCATGCCTGACGGTGGTAATTCAGTTCATGTTCACAAATAGCACAAGCTCCTGAATTGGGAAGAGCAGGGTGGCATAAGCCAGGATGGCAGGTGTCACAACAGAAGTGGCAAATCTCTCCCACTTGATCTTTAAAACAAGGTTGCATCACTTAGTTCAAGATATGAAACAGTTCAAATAAGTTTGAACTTTGGTTCAGAAATGAGGGGGTGGGCTTGTAGCAGACTACCTGATTGCACTGACCCTCCTTTTCTTTGTTTGTATTGTGTTGAAAAAAAAAATTCACTTTGATCCTGCCCTTATCAAAACAAATGGAGCCAAGTTACATATTGCTTGTACTACTCTGTCATTTGTCAGTGAGCAAAGGCAGAAAGCAAAGCAGCAGGGTGATGTAGTGACTGTAACTAATGTTGCTAAATATCACAACTTTTTTAGCAAGTCTGGCTTCTCTCTTCAGTAAACAAGAGACAGTCACTGAGCTTGGTGACAATGAAGAAAAATCTGCTTCTTTCTGGAGGTGGGTGTATTTCACTGCCAGAATTACAGAAGATCCAGTATCAGTGAGGTATTCTGATTTAAGCTAAAGGCAATTCTCTCCCGAGAGCTGGTAAATTCCCAAGTACTATATACCCAGGCAAAAGCTAATGTAAAGGACAGTTCAATTTCTTGCAAGGGATTATAGAGAGGAAATGGACATTTACATTTCAATCCCACAATAATATTCACTGCAAGTCTTTGACCTCTTGAAAATAAACCTGACAAACACTTTTTCTTTTTCCCAAGGCTTCCATCAGATCTAAGCAGGCTATGATTTTTAAAAAGCACACTGAACCTCTAGAAACAGTTTGCAAAAATCTGGACTACAAAATACTGTTCAGGA
Organism: Scopus umbretta; assembly: GCA_013400535.1. Classification (NCBI taxonomy): domain Eukaryota; kingdom Metazoa; phylum Chordata; class Aves; order Pelecaniformes; family Scopidae; genus Scopus; species Scopus umbretta. The sequence continues at coordinate 22,137 of VZTL01042271.1, read as the reverse complement.
AAATCACAGAGCTACAAGAACTCAGATTAAATGGAAAAAGATCCAGCAAAGAAAAGCTGCAACAAAGAGGCAAAAGGGCCAAAAGCAGTGGCCATCCAAAAGGGAAAAATCCCAGTGGTCATACTATCTGCACTTTAATCGGGTAGGGCAGTGTCAGTGCAGAAGTGAACAGGAACATCACTGTTAAGTGCCTGCCTGAACAATTTAGCTTACTTAAAATATTCAAAATCCATTTCACTTTGAATTAAGAGCATTTTTTAACCTACAGAAGGTTTCAAGAAGGAATGAATAATCACGGTACACTTTGCCTGCAAATAGAATTTTTTGGCTCATACACCACATACACTAAATCTCTGTATTTTCTCATCTGTCAATCTTTATTATAAAAATTCCCATTCAGCTGAATAGCTGTCTTCCAAGACCTCATCTGCTCATGGCATTGATTCTCCAATTGAAGCCAGGTCTCTGCTGGAGATATCATCATCATCTGCACACCAAACTGCAATATCATATGCAAAGGATTATAACTTTAGGTAGGAGACTGGAAGATGGTATAGATGCGCCTTTAAGGAACAGAAAATTTCTTTCCATGTAAATGCCCCAGGCGAATGGACAGTAAGTATTAGAGATGCAGATCATATAAGCTAGTACATGCAGAAGGATTTCAAAATAGATTTGTTTTTCAAAACTACCATGGAAAATGAGGAATCTTTAAAGTGCTTGGTATAACATACCTCACTGCAGGCAAAATTTAAATTTGGGTTTTTAGGTTATAGGCAGAGAAAATACAAGAAAAATAAGAGATCATGTGTGATTTGGACAGAGCTACTCTTGAAGTCAATTTGGATGAGGTTATTGCAAATACATAAAGATATTTTAGTCTTGTGGAGGTTGGGGTCCTGTGCTGTCTTTCCAGTCACTAATTGTGCTAAGAAATGTTGATATTGTTTTGACTGATATTTGATATAATGATCTTCAAAGCAGTAAAAAACGTTCTTAACCAAGGCTGCTTAAGTAAAGGCAGCATTGTCAGAGGATATGTTGCAATACAGCGACAACCTCTGGGTTATTTCACCTAATGAGGACCATCCCAAAGCAGTAACTAGCCTGTAAAGGGTTGCAGCATTCTGATATGTCAAGAGAACCATCTTGCTGGCCCTCAAGCGGAAAAACTGAAGCAGTGCCGTGAACAAGCCTTAGCTTGGTGAAAGGGGGGAGAGACGGGGGATTCCAAGAACTGGATTAGCTTTTACTGGAATCCTTTCATATCAACAGGATAAATGTATAAGCAGAAAAACAGAAATTGGGTAAACTCTGCCAAAAAGCATCCTGTCCTAGTAGCAATCTGCACAGTAAACTTGACAATCCTGCTTCATCATGTATTTTCCAATTCTAGTATCATTAAATAGTAATTGTTCTGCTCTACTTCTTGTTTTGAAAAATGCTGCTTTTTGCTCTGCCTTCATAACAGCCTCTTAAGTCATTTAAGTTTTAATACTCTTACAATGAATGGCTATGAGAGGGAACCTCGCTGAACTGTATAAATTTATTTCAGGACTTTGAAGATGCCATCATTTATATTAGTTGATAATTATTGTAGCTGTCACTTCCAACTGCCTCATAATGCCTCCATGAAAAAGGGAAGTATTAAAAGGAAAATTTTCAAAAGGATTCAAAGCTCCTATTGTGGTTGCTGGATAGAGCCAGCTACCACATTTAAGTGGCTAAAGAAAAAGCAGAGAGCTCTTTTAAAAGCGTGACCATGAATAACTTGTTCTTATGGACAACGGTGCCAGAACTGAGAACAGGCCAGGCATCCACACCAGTGAAAGGACCACCTTTAAAACTCAATTTACAAGTCATGCAAGGTAGGGAACAGCAATAACAGTTTGTAACATCCCAGCATTTTGCCTCTGCAGGATACAGGTTCCTTACCCAAGTCCAAAAATGTCAAGTGAGGGCATGCAAATTCAGGCAAAGGCAATGCTTTAGTTTATAGAAAACAAAATACGTGATATATTCAAAGGTGGGAAAGGGCGAGGTAAGAGGTGGTAAGAAAATGACACAGTAAAAGTAAGACTGAGCAAGCAAGAGATAATTCTGATAAGATAGCAAGGCAAGAGAAAGAGTAAGCATCCAGATGAGTAAGATGTTTTTCACAGCCACCTTAGCGTTCAAATACTCTCTATACATTGTGTGTTTTGTATGTTCTGGTGCTATAAAGCAGGGTCCCTGATCTATGGTACATGCACTTTCCTACTGAACTCCACTGTGTGCATAGAATCATAGAATAGACTCATAGAATCATTAAGGTTGGAAAAGACCTCTGAGACCGTCTAGTCCAACCATCAACCCAACACTACCATGCCTACTAAATAGAATCATAGGATATGTGTATCACATGTGAATCATAGAAGGTGTGCACTTCTTTGCTGTACTTGACAAAACAAGGTTTTCAATAAAACCAATGCAGCAAAAAAATCAAAGAATCAGGTACAGCAACAGAAGGGAAAATGTACCATGGCTGCATTATGCCCTCAGTACCCTTCTGGTTGCTCAGCCAGCGTTTCAGAAATATCAACAGAGCAGAAACCAGCATACCAAAAGACTCTTCACTGTCATCGCATTTAGGAAGTTTATAACCACCTTGCAGTGATGCACCGTTCGTAACTATGCTGCTTTGTAGCTGTTTTCTCCAAGCAATATTGGGCAATGAGCACACATCAGCGTGGCTCATCTCCAGTGAGGGAGAGACCATCAGGTGACCCAGAACAATCTCTATGCCTAGTGACACATTTACTACTGACCCTGCCAGCAGTTTGAGCTCCCACTCACACGTTCAACAAAGTCAAGCTGGACTTCCTGCTGAAAGGGCTGTTTCAACCGCTTCAGTGGTGACATCTGATCACCAGACCGACCACATGCATTTGACAGATAGCTGCCTGCTGCTCTGTTGTTCACTCCCTCCCCCTCCATGTCTGACTGGAGATTTTGTGGCACCCCAACCTGCAGGTTTTAATAAAAAGGCAGAAAGCCCCAAAGCCCTCTTCGGTGTGCTTCCTGCAGAGCCCCTGGCTTGTCAGTGGTGGGTCTGTAACACAAAATGAGTTCACAAGCTGCAGAGGAAGGTAAAAGATCTCCTATCACAGCTGCCCTGCAGTCAGCAGTATTGAAAACTGCAAGACAACCTAGTAGTAGGACCTAAGGTTGCACAACCTGGAATAAGATGTGGGTATTTATTTGAAAGAATCTATAGACCAAAGGAAAGTGTAAATTCAGATCACCTCAGGTATTGCTTCAAGTCTCAAAGGAATTAACAGCAGTGCATGTGCAGAAACTCTCTGAAGGCCACCAGAGCACGTGTAAACCCCTCAGGAGCTTCCAGAACAGGGTAATTACCTCTAAACTGGGAAATCCTGTCTTCAGCATGAAGGTCACTGACATTGTGCCACCTTGTTTTCTGCAGAGTGTTTTTAAGAGCCTTCAGTAAGACTAAAAAGCTGGATTACACACTCTCACATCAGCATGTTCACATTAACTGAGACAAGGAAGGGTTGCTAAAAGCCTGCACAGTGAAAACCTCTCTGCCAAAAGGACATTCACCCAGAGGCTGGGGGTCCCACATGTGGAGCAGTGCAACTGCCCTCCCGCCCTAAAGTCAGTCCATCTTTCCCTTAGCTCCTCAGTACTGTATTTAGATGGCTACAAGTAGGTGTTCTGGAAGGTGGTTATGAAGACCAGACTTCCACAGATGTAAGCAGCAGTCCCCAGACGAAACTCAGTTAATGACCAGATACTGCAGGAGTCCCCAAAACAAACATATTTAATGACCAGCTACATCTACAGTTTGGAATTCAGCAATTTCAGACACATTTCTCCAGCATCCTCATGTATTGGATGTCCGTGTCCAGGTTTCAGTAGCAGGGGGGCTGCAGGGGCTGCTGCTGTGAGGAGAGGGCAGGGCTGCTCCATGGCAGACACAGCCGATTCCAGCCTGTTCCCCAACAGCCCCACCACCAGCCACAGTGAAACCCAGTGGAGAAGCTGGTGGTGCCTCTGTGGAAATGTATGTAAGAGCAGGCAAAACCCCAAAAGGGTGGTGAGGTGTGAGAAAAAAGTGTGAGGAACAGCCCTGCCAGCACCCGGGTCAGAGAGGAAGGAGGGGAGGAGGAGCTCCAAGTGCTGGAGCAGGGATTCCCCTGCAGCCCCTGGAGAGCCCACGCTGGAGCAGGTGTATCCAGAGGGACTGCAGCCCATGGAGGCTTGCTTCTCACCAATGAACTCTATTTTGATTGGCAATAGATTAAATTAATTTTCCTCAAGTCAAGTGTGTTCTGCCTGTGAGGGTAATTGGTAAGTGATCTCCCTGTCTTTATCTCAACCCACAAGCTTTTCCATCTTATTATTGAGGAGGGTAGTGAGAGAGTGGCTGGGTGGGCAGCTGGCAGCCAGACAGGTCAACCCACCACACCATGTTTAGCAATTCCAGGGGAAATAGTTAATATATTCCTGAGAGAAAGATGTGGAGGTGTCATTATTCTCACCCAGAAATAAAATTAATTCTAATCAGTTGTTCCTGGAAAACCCAGTTCTGTCAGTGGTGTTACAGGAAACGCGACCTCCCTGCACCTGTATGCTTCTTGATAAAAGTAAAATATCAAGCTGAAAGAAAATGAGAAGAGCTCATAAGCACAGACTTCAACTAAAAATGGTGGGAACTTAAAGGTGCAAGGAAATCCCTTGCTCTGGTATTAAGGAACCTAAAATGAATTCAATGTTCATTTTAATTTCCAATTGCTAATAGTGTGTTTTTTCACCAGTATCTCTAGTTATTTCTAATATAATCTCAATTTCTAAAATAATCTCTGTTTTATGGCAGAAGACTGCCCTGTAAGCAGTTTTACTCTCAGAGCGACTTGGACAACAGATATTCATTCGCAATTATGAGTAAAATTTAACTGCTAGAAACAAGCCAGCAGAAAACACCTTCTAAAGGAATAACGCAATTGTGAAAAACGTGGTTTTGTTCAGAAGACAGGCTGTCTAGATAAGAGTTCTTGAACAGGCAAGACTTCCATAGGGCCCTCCCACCCCCACTTCTTGGGTCACTGGGAGTGAGAGGAGGCGATGAGGCCCCTGATCTTACAGGGCAGAAGAAGTAGAAGAGAATGGGCTGGGGACTGCAAAAGAGCCCTAAAGGGAAGGGGTCACTCTCCCTGCCATTGCTGAGGTGGAAGGTGAAGGCAACTGCTACAGAGAGGAGCTGCTCTTGCTACAGTAAAGCTGCTCCCCAACTTGCCACTCCTTCCATCCTTTCCCCACACAGGCAGGAAAGGCTGCACAAGCCAAAACTGCCAGTCATCCTCTCATCCCCAGGCAGACGTGGCAGGCAGCTGCAGGCTGATGAAGTAGGCAGTGGCCTCTTCTTCCAAGGCCCGGAGCTGGCTCTGCTGTTTACCTCTTGGAAAGCAAGTGCAGACGCCTGAGTGTTAGCAATTAAAATGATGCAATATATGACATCTATCAGTCAGAAATAACCTAGCAATTGGACGCTTGCACACTGTGCTGCAAATAAGCCAGTGCTGATAATACCTGAACTTTTATGTCTCTCACCGAGATATTTGCTGCAATGCCTACTTTGTTCTCTGCTCTTAAATCTGTATGTTGAGTTAGTCTTATCACAGGTATCCTCTGTGGACAGAGGGGATTTGCGAAATCCAGGAATAACGTAACTTATGTTTGAAGATGCATTTTGCTGGTTTTTTTTCATTAATCTTGGAAGTTATGCAATAATATTAAAAACTGAGCCATCCCAAACAGCATGGTAAGGCAGACTAGAAGAACAGACACAACCTGGATAATCCCCTTGGCAAGCTGTTTTAAGAACTTGTCTCCACTGCAAATATTATCACAACATTTAAACACTATTCAGGGTTCTGACAGAAGGCAAGAAGCTTGGTGGAGCGCTCACCACAAGTTGGTTATGATAAACTACAGTGTGAGGCACTGATGGAGATGAGAGGTCAAGGAAGTACGGCAGCTGGCTGAACAGGAGAGCCAGGTGCTCTTGCAGAAAGAGACGCACTGCGTGACACGGGGTACACAGTTCTTCCTTGCAATACCAGGCGTGTCTGCACAGCACAAGGTGGAGCCAAGCAGAGAAGTGTGATTCAATCTCTGCACAACTCATTTGCAGCTATCTTAGATCCTAAAAACAACAGTCATGTTAATATGATGCTCCTGCCTGGGCACAGCTAATCAGCCTTCCCAAATATTGTGCAACATAGTTGTTCCACCGCCTGTTCCACAAGAACCAGTCATACGAACAGATCTTGTTCCCTTATCCTGCCTTGTTGGTTTAGGTCTGAAGCACCTTCAGAGGAGGTCCACTGGACTGTTTAAGCATGCCAGGCCCCAGCCTCAGAACTGTCAGCTGGATAAGCTGAACTAAAAGGCAGCCAGGACCCCAACAGTACTTGGAGCAGAAGAGGCTGAATGAGGGCTTCTCAGACTGAGTATGGTTAAAGTTACATGATGAAGAATTTACAAAAAATTTGAAAATGATGCAATTGTAAAAAAGCATGAAAAACCTCAGATCTGCGCACGAATGGACAATTATGCATCAGAGAAGCAGGTAGCTGAAGAGGTTTCTATGTGCTATACAAGTGCTTGATTTCTGCTAGGGTAGCCCACATAAAAATAGATATAAGTTCCCTCAGGTCATATTTACTAGTGTTCCCACTTCAAATAAAACACCCACAACAGGTATTTTTGGAAACAAGTTATCTGTATGTATTTGGTGTCCTACTAGTACTCCACACTCAGAAATCTTGGCAATATCTCCCAGTCAAACACAGTTACAGGTGTTACCCAGACAAATTTTCCTCATGCACATAAGGCTTACTCATGCTCAGTAGTCACATGGATTTGAATGACATATTTATGTGGGTTAAGGTTTGCAAGGAAGGATCTTAAATGTGGTGATGGAGCAGTCGGTATTTTCATACATAATTAAATTAATTTGGAAAGGTAAATTTATGGATAGGATTAGACTATTATTAATACAGCAGATTGGCAATGGAAGCATATCTTTTAATTATCAAGGAGCTTTTGGATAGGATTTAGTTACTGTAGAAATTCTGTACTTTGATATATTGCATGCTGTCAGGGTGTTTTTTGCTTTTTCTTTGCCTAGGTCAACCAAATACATACCATGCCTGTAGCAAAAAGTAGCCATTGAACTGATCACTTCTTAAATTTCAATTCCCAGTCACACTTAATAACTGTCTATCCCCAGATCCCTGCGAGGGACAGGCAAGTATCAGAGTGATACAGAGCTCACATCAACTTCTATGACACTGACTTGGGTACTGCTGGCGTTAGAAACGCTCCACTTTCAGATGGTGTGCCTACAAGCCCAGAGTACAGTTTAGGGAATATAAGATTAATTAAGAGAAATCTAGGGAACTGGGACTCTGCGTCTTATTCAGGCACTTTTTCCTTTTTTTTTTTTTTTTTTTTTTTGTCTTTTTAATCTGACTTCAAACACAAGTATCTAATATTTTTAAAGATACAGGTAATAAGAAACCAAGAAAGGGACATTATTGCTAGATGCAGTCAATATTTACACAAGTGTTTCCTCGAATTCTACAAGACAGATTTTGATTAATCTAGTCACATGCATGCACAACTTAGATTCAGCTCTTTCCAAAAGGAAGTAAATCTACCACTCCACAGCTTGTAGGCAGTCTTTAACGCATCTTATCAAGCCTGCTTATTAGGAAAAGTGAGTGATCCTTCCACAGTCCTGAGCAGCGGGCAATGCACTTTGGTAAGGAGAAAGTGGTGGCTTTGAACTGAATTTTCTCCCTACTGGCTTATAAGAAATAATATTTTAATTATTTAAAAATATCTATCAGAGTAGAAACTACTGAATATCTTCTTCTAACATAGTAACAGTGACTTTGCTACAAAAAGGAACAGTGAATCAAGTGTGTCCAGGGAGCACTGGACTGTCTTCAAACAAGTTTGTTGGCAGCTTAAAGGCTCCTGAACGTTATGATGTTAATGCAGCTGTATTAGCTTGTTCACATTAATAAACACGTGTGTGGGAAGGTTTAACTCTCTGCATGGCAAAGTAGTTCTGCCTCTTTGGTTTCCAATGGGGCATTGTTTTAGGCTCAGTCCTGAAAGGAGATCAAAGTTGGTGAAAGCCTCAGAGTAGGCGTTCAGTGCCTTCTGGTGGGCTGTGCTTCCAGCTGCTGCTGCAGAGAAAAGGCATCTTGCAAAGAATTGACACTGTATTTCATCGATGTCATTCATAATCCTTTTTAACAGATTAAAATTATGGGCTGTCTGGTTTTCAAACACAGCATCATCCAATTTGCATGGTCCAGGTCCTCTTCCGCAATGAATGATGGGCTCAGTAAGTGATATTTACCAGTCCGTCATGCCACTGCACTGCAGCTAATATGCACTGAACCTTCAGAAAGGCAGTGTGGAATTAATTCTCAGAAGCAATCAACATTCATTTGACTCTCTTCTTATTTTACCTCTGCATCTCTGACTCCAGTGATTTCACATCAGGAGAAATAGCCAAACCCTTGGGCACTCTCAGCAAACATGAAAATGTGAACCACTAGAAATCTACCGGGAGACTGCCAAAGGCACCAAATGGCAGCCAGGAATTTAACTTTCACTGATGATCCATGACCCAGAAGTTAGCAAACATGGGATAACTTTGCTGGTATTTTTATTTTTGAAATTCTCCCCCTTTGGCCACTTACATGTGTCTACAATTTTGCATTGTAAAACCAAATACCATTCTAGAGCGTACACCCATATAAAGGCACACAATCACACATGTTGCACTGACTCACAACATAGACCAAATGACTGGTTTTGCCCTCCGGGAGTCTCAAGGGCCTTCAACTACTGAAATTAACCCTTGTCCTTCATTGCACTCAAGCCCGTAGTTTTGCAGCGCTCCACAACATCTAAGACAACGCAACTATTTAGGCTCCTTAAAATACTGAGGTTTTAGAAAGACCATTTCAGAATCTACATCATAACCATTCCTCATGACAACGTGAGTGTATCAGGAACAGATGCAATACATAACAAAGAAACCATCACAACTCGTCTGATGTTGGCAATTGCCTGAAGGATCTGTGGATCTTATATTGTGCCAAAAGTGACATTTATATAGATAAATGTATGTCTTTAAGTTTTGCTTGTTTGTACACACACAGGTAATATATGCACTGTACTCCCACATAAAGATTTCCCTGTGGAACCAAAATGTTATGAATATAGCTGCCATTTCAACGTCAGTGGAGCCAGTTGCTTCCCTGCGATATGTAATACATTGAATCTAGTCCAAGGTGTTGCCTGCAGCTGCCCTGAGCAGCAGGCTATTGCCCTGAGTACCTGCAGTACAGCCCCGATGCAGCCTAAGGTCTGGGAGTCACAAGGTGGTTGCCATCCTGGCCGCAGGCAATTCCCCAAGCAGGTGGCAGGGGAGACAGGCAGCGTGCTCCCCTGTGCAATACAGATACCGACATTTCCCACAGAAAGGAACATTTTAAGCAATCTCTTAGAAACCATCAGTGCTTCGTTTCCATAATTTCAGAACACAGTTGAGCCTGAAAGCGCCAGCTCCCCAGCTCCAAGACTCGTGGCTCAGCAATGACTCCAAGTGCTGCTGGGTTCCCCCTGCTCCATCAGCCCCTGTGAATCAACAAGGAGGAGCTCAAAGCCCTTGGAGCCACAAGACAGCAAGAAACCACAGAACTTGGGAAATGTGGCTTCTATGCTTCCAGTTGTGTGGCACACTGCCCAGAAGCCCTCAAAGCACCCGTGGCATATGCCAGGCCTGTGGGTATCTCCAGAGGCATCCAGCATGTCAAGGCTATCCTAGAGCCACAGACCTCACAGCTCGCCAGGAGCCACGAAATAAGGCATGAAGCCTGTCAGAACCCATCCCATGTCTTTGCAGAAAGTCACTAAAACTGATGCTTTTGCAAAATATTTTGGTATCAAATAAACTGCCTTTTCTGATGGAAAACTGTTTTGTCAGAGAGTTCCCATTTAATTCCAGTCTGTAGATCCCTTAGGCAGGTTAAAAATCAGTAGAGCTGCTACAGTAATGTCCAAAGTTCTTGTATAAAATTATTTAGAGAATTATTTTAAACTTGTGCAAAAAATCAGACTTCTATTGAAACATTCAGAAGACACAACGGCCCTGTAAATGAGGTGCTAGACTGGACCTGCATTTCACTCTCCATGATCACATTCATGTATTATCTGCAGCCCCACTGCACTCTAACATTTCCTTTTTCTTTGTCCTGACTACAAGTTCTTTGAGGCAGGGGCCTTTTTCTGCTTTGTTCCTGACAAGCAGCTTGTGCAATCATGTAGGCAACAAGTTCATATCAACAGCAACCCTGGCATTTTCTCTTTCAGAGGAGTGACCTCAGCAATGCGTTTCCAGACTGAGTTTGTCCTTCAGTACCAAGCAGTTGCAAGAAAATAACATTGCCTATAAATTTAAGAGTGTTTTGCATAGAAAATACTCTGTTTTAAGGTTCACACAGAAAATTGTCTCATGTAAGGTTCTGGGCTTTTTTAAGGTACACTTAGAACAGGATTCAAGAGGAGGTGTTTCTATAAAATTAATTCCACCAATACAGTATTTCACCCTAAAGTAAGGTGTTGCTTATTAAACATGAAATGGATGGTTTCTTGTTGTCACCATTGCACTGTCATTGACTATATTTTGCATTTTTTCTATAAAGGATACACACATTCAAGCAACATCAGGTAGGACACCCCCCCCCAAAAAAAAATATTTAAGTATGAGTGGGGAAGGATATTATCCTTTTGTTCCAATGAAAGCCTTATAAAAGGTCTAAGCAATATCTTCTAAGCCCTGATTTTTCCATACAAAACACATCTAATGCTTTAAGCAACGTCACAGGGTATTATTGCAAAGCTTAACTAGCAGGCCCAAGCTACATAAACTAGCAGTAAAGCTTTTAATTTGTCTAAAGAGATAATTAAGCTGGATCAAGCATACTCAGGTGTTACAACTCAACAAAGGAGTCGGGCGATTATTCCTTTGACAAAATAGGAACTGCACTAACTAGTATCACTTTTGTCTCAAGTGATCCAACATGCAGTACCTACTGCAGCAATCATTAATTTGGCCCACATTTTTAGAATTCTTAGAATTTTAGAATAGAATAATTACATTTTTAGAATTTTATGATTCTATTTTTAGAATTTTAAAATAATTTGTCCTGCTTTACCAAAATTACATACAACAAATGTTTGCCATGAACTCAAATCCATGTACATAATTACCAATCTTTTTTTGTATGCAACTTATTCATACACATTACCTGAAATTTGACTTCTGTTTCCAACTTCCTGCTGAATTAAACTGGAATAGCATAATTTGTTATGCTAAAATATTCATAGTTCAAAAAGAGAGATCAGTCAGTATTTTACAGCTGCAGTCACCTCCTTCAGACAATTACACCATGGGCAGGAAGACTGAGCTAAGAAAAGCAGACTGAGTTTGAAACATACTGCAGAGTCTGAGCTAAAATCCACTGAAACGAGTTGCAGAAAATTCATTTGACTCCCAGAATTTCAGGTGTGGACTCAGTAAATGACCTAGTAAAGATACTGATATATAACCATAGCTTCCTATTCTTTGTAAATTTCACGTTAGCAGCTGGATACAGTTTCCTGAGGTTTATTTCAGTAAAAATCTTTTTCAATCCATTGGGACAGAAAAGAGAACAGGGAATCTAATTGGCTCTGGCAGAACAGGATCCCAACAGTTTCAGTTACTCTGTGGCCTGAATTTAGCTGAAGTCTCCAGCAAGACCTGAATAGCCACATTCTTGCTGCCATCTGACAGAAACTTCTAGCTTGGCATACTCCTACAAGTGTTGTTCCTTGTTTTACAGTTCAGTATAGACTCTATATTATTTACTGTAAAGAACTGACACCGTACTAACCAGAACCTTTAAATTACATGCATGGTGAGCTTTACCACAGGCAGCAAAAGCTGCTTCAGAGTTCATCCTAAATGATTGGCAATCGCCATCTGCAGAAAGCTACCATCTTTACATTTTTTTCTCTTCCAACCTGATAATGAATTTTGGTTTTACTTTACATTTCAACTCCTGATTTAAATATATTTGAAAGATAAGAAGTACCCATATATTACACACAATGGGATTACATTACCTATATATTTAAGCACCAACTCACTCCTGTCCTTATAGCCTTAATATCAAAAGATTCACAGCTTTAACCATGGTTAAACAGCTGAAAAACCATAACTGCATATTGTACAGCCTGACACAGTTGTCCTGAGTCCTTTCATTCCCCAACTCGTACCTTCTGGCTGCCTCTTGTCACATCCTCACTTGAGCTTGTACACCACCTGACACTGGGGGTTACGGTCAAGAACCAGGGCTCTTTGTTACTGCTAGACTACAAAAAAAATTAAATGCATGATATCAGGTCGATACAAGCTTCTTTATATGGAAAAGGATTTATAGTTTGTTGCTGTTTTCATTTTATGCTGGCTGGTAAAATTTTTGTCAACTGCAAAATCTCCTTAGGAAGCAACAGCTCAATGAAATGCTGAGTTGATTACTCATTAGAAACCACAGAATCCCATTTGGTATGAAAGGAATACTCTTATGGATACAAATAAGAGGATCCTTCAAATCTTAGCTGTAAAAAGAAACTTGGCCATATCCTGAGCTGTATCAAAACAATATTTGTAAAGTACTGATTCAAAATCAGATTTTTCAAAATACTTAAACTGACCAAGTATTCCAAAGGGTAAGGCAAAACATACAGCTACAATGCTATTGGAAAAATAAATAGAACTCCAATCATTGTAGGTAAAGCCAGTAAGAAATGCTGCCACCTGTGGTACCGCAAAATGAAAGGAAAAGATTATACTATGTTAGAAGAATTGGACTTCCTAATGATTCTAAAATCTATGCAGCAGCATAGGTCGCACAGAGTTTTCCACTGAATTTAGTGACTGGAAAATTTGATCCCCCATTTAATTTGATTTAAATCTCTGGAACCAAAGCATTAGTGTGTGCAACTCTTTCCAACCTTTTATTCTGATCAGTTTTCAGCACTTGTTTCAACAGTACCTACTTCACAATTGCAATTCAGTCACTGACTTGTAAAAAGAAGACATTTAATTAAAAATGCCAATATTAAAGGAGTACAAGAGCAGTCCATTGAAAGTTACATTATTTGGGTCATTGGTGCCACTACAGATACTTCCCTGCTGTTATGCAGCTTGCATGGAGCAACTTCATGCCTGTACACAGAAAACACAAATCAGCCATTTCTACTGATCAATGAAATAGGAGCAGATGTTTTCAAAGCAGCAGAAAATCCAAAGGTGCACATACAAATTGAGTTATCCTAGCCTACTGAGATCTATTCCTGCACTGTATGGGTTTGTTTTCTGAGAATTTGACAGCTGTTATACTGGCCAATACACATTCACTGCTGCAGTGTCGTGGATCTGTTTTCCTGAGTGAGAATTTGACAGCTGTACAATTATTTCTAGTGCAGAACAAGGAAATGCACTGATTATTGCCTTCATCTTGCTTTATGAAATTCAGTCTCAATACGGAGCAACATAGCTGCTATCCTTCCACATCAGCTACTTGCTGGAACTGAAATTTGGCAACGAAAACATGAAAGAAGATAGGCGTTAGGTTAACACACAAAAAAAAAAAAAAAAAGGAAAAAGAAAATCTTGTTAATTATCTGAAAGACTTGTTTTTTCCATCCAAGCAGAATGAGCTCAACATGAGCTGCTTTTCTGGAAATGAGGCCGATGTGACCTCAGTCCAGTGGATTTCTCAGTGGTCTTAACATTCCAATTAATTTTCTGATTCCTAGCTCTTTACTGGTAATGCCCCTCAGAGACTGCTCAACCAAGAAACACCTCTTTCCTATTCTGCATAAATTGCTTTGCACCAATTCTTGGAACAACTACCAAAGTATGTCTCTCGGTCTCACACTCCTTAACCTTTCCTCCTTCTACCCATTCTTCTCCATTTTCTTAATTCTTAAAAAAAAAAATAAAAAATTTCTGTATTGTTTTATTATTAGTTCTCTATCCTCTGCAGCGACTACTCTCTTCCACCCTGCCACCTCCTTGGAGCCTTCCTCTCACTCTGACTCAAGAGGAGCTGCATGTTGCAACTGATGAAACTCTAGTGTGGTTAATGGCTGTGCCAAGGGCTCTGGAGAGAATAGAAGCTGAGACTGGCAGAAGAGAGAAGCTGGATGATTTTCAAGAAGCTGACTACCATTTTATTCATAACAGAGAAGAATTGATTACAGGGTAATCACCAGCTATGTGGGTTTTCCCAGGTCCAAAACTCCACAAAAAAAAAATAGAACTGGATATTTGCACAGTGTTTCTAATCCACAGGTCTCATAACAAATATCATAACCCCTTCACTTAGGAGGAAAATCAAGTCACAGAAAGGTTAGATGATTTTCCCATACAGTAAAGGAAGAGCAAAGCCCTGGCTAAGATCTTCTGGTTCCCAGTGTCACAGTGACTCCACAGTGTCCCTACAAGGCTCCTCTGCTCACGACAGCTCAGAACAAAAACTTCTGTAGCATAACTCAGCACAAGCTGAGTATCTTAGCCATCACCCCACTTCTTGGTGGGACTGGCAGCCTTTCCTGATGGGCAGCCTGTAACATAGCACTGAAATGCATGAGCCAGCTCAGACGCCAGCAGCACGAATGAACAGTGAACAAGGCAAAGTCAGCCAGGCTCCTCACTGCACAGACTCCAGCACCCCAGCTGGGCTGCATCTCTTCAGTCTGAAATCTCCAGGGAACACACACCTAAGCACTGCACTGCTAGGGACACACTGCTGCCCACCTGCCAGCTAACCAGTTTCAGGCCCATCCTGGTGAACGCGCTGGCTGTAACATGGAGGCTTCCTAGATTTCCTGTTGGGAAAAGATAAGAAACTGCAACAAACAAACAGATTTCCCAATTCACCAGGGTGACTCTTTTTTAAAGGATTATTCAGGATCTGTCATCAATTTACTGCCTGCCTCTATCTGTCTTAAATTGTGCATGATTACTTTGTTTAGTTTTGCTGACATTTGTGTTTTGTTTAAGGGTCTCTTTGTGCAATCTTTTGTGTCTGCTTTAAATAAACACCCTTCCTGTGCTTGTAGCAGCATGCTAGGGTTCAGCAAGATGTCTATCACTTAATAACCAAATGAAAAGTTTAATCACCCAAAAGCTAGCTGCAGTTAACAAAACAGAAAAGCTAAGGTTGTTCCATATGCATTTTTCTCTCTATTTCTTCTGTTATCACATTTGCTAGTCCAAGCAAGTTTGGTGTAGTGCATTTAGTCCTGTAAATATCAGCTTAACATGTGGAAACAGGCAGCATTTATTCTTACTTTGCAGTCAGAATCAGTCCAATAAAGAAAAACAGTTACTCATTGCAGTCCTTCAAAAAATAGTTGTTTTTTGTTACTAATCACTGAGAATGTATGAAACAGAAAGAATATACACTAATGGCTGCTGAGCACATCATCTGCAGAAAATTGGGCAAGCATATCCGAGCAAAACATGACATGGAAACCAAACAGGAAAAATACAAGTCATGCCAAGGTGTCATTTTTACAAAGTGACTTTTTTAAAAAACCAGAGAGACAAGTTAATGTCCCAATATGGGACAATAAAGCTATGTTAAAAACACTTGCCATTAACAGCCATCTGCTCTCTGCAATTTGGGGGTAATTTTTATGTACAGCTGACAGCTTTGCATCATCTTTCCTCCTTCATGAAGGTTTGTCTCTGCCTCTAGTGTACAAAGTCTCTGAGAAGCAGGATCTGTCCATTACATTGTGGCTTTCAATAAGCCTGTGCTGCTAATAAACATGTAGCATTCTGCATTGGATTTCCAAACAGAAATCAAACATAAGATGTGGGGAGAAAAAAATAAATATATATATATATGCTAATAATATTCCAGTTCTCTCTAATAATATTCTGCTCACGTCAGCATCGCCTGTAAAAACCAAGAGGCGAAGTGTGCTCACTGCCCTTGACATATAGTGATGGTAAGAAAAATCAAGACTGCTTTCTCACCGTTCTCTCAGTACGCGGATAGATCTCTGCTTAAGCCTATCTTTCTCGATCAGAATGTGTCTGGTGTCCTTACGCCTCTCCCTCCTGTTTGAACTTGTCTCTTCAGAATATTTAGTAAATACAATTCATGTTCACACCTAAAGTAAAGCTACCTTCTTTTGTTTTGTTATGTGTTAGAAGTATTAAAATACACACACACACCAAACGGCAGGGTCACATTTCCCTCATTTGCAATCCTTGCAAAGAACACTTATGCAAGAAAAGTGCAGAGAAAACTAAAATTCTATTAACATTCAATACATACTCTGACTACTATTTCCATTCCTAAGATCTGATATAATTTTAATATACATTGGGAATACGACCAGAAAAAAAGAAACCAGAGCAGCTAAAAGTGATTTGTTTATTACCTTGTAGTGCTTTCTTCGATACACAAGAGATGGTGGTCAGATTCTTCCATCACATCCAGACCAACCCTGCTACCAAAGACAAGCCTTGAGTATGGGTTCGTCTGGACCCAGTGCCTTTTCCTCTCAAAGAAAATATATCTGCTTAAATAAGTCCCTTGAGCAGGAATTCAGACTTGTACATACACACTCTAGCTCTATTTTTGACCTGAATTTTCTTCAGCTTGTAGCGATCTACAAAATGGGATCCACATCATCATGCTGGTTTTGTTTCATGCCCTCAACTTCCTTACGCTTGGATCTGATCCAAACCCAGAAGTATAACAATGGAAAGACGTGCAATTTTGACTTGAACTGGCTCCAGATCGGTATCAGGATCTAGTATTTTTCTTCTGTGTCATACCTGAACCTTGGTGCAGATGACCTAAGAGGAGGTTTCAGGAGGTAATTCTCCATGCAAACTGTGAGCCTGGTGTTCAACAACTGTGAAGCAGACACAGTATTACTGCCTGTCATATCACTGGGAAGATATATAGCTTAACTACAGCACACACCTTAGAGCTGAACCTTTATTCTGGTAGGTTTTTTGTTTTGCTGTAAAAACAGCTATTCCTGTGGTACAATCTATCGCATATCTCACCTCTGAACGACATTGCAGAAGTACTGCAAATGCTTCTGAATCGTGACAACACCACTCCATAAGGTCCTCTCTACGAATATTTTACACTCCTAACTCAATATTCTCCTTATAAGAATCATCCTTACCAAGATTAATTCATTTCAGGTAAGGCCTTATTCCCTTTGCTAATGGTTCTGCTGTAGCCAGTTTCATAGGGTGAGATTATCATCACATCGCTGCTTCTCAGCATGACCTTCTGCAGATCCCAAGTGCTCCTAAACCACATCCATCATTTAGTCTCCATGCTGGATTTCCTTAGCTCCTGCACTGTACATGACCACAGGATTCCTAGCACCCCTGCATTCGCTCTGAAGTCTATCAATGTTTTCCTCGTATGGCTGAGCCCCACATGAATTCGAGTTCATGGGACTGAGCACCGTTACTGTAATTGCTCCATGCTCTCACACAGCCAGCATTGACTTACAACATTTGCTTTTTAAGAATTGCAGGTGTTTTTGCAGTTGCAGGTGGTGCTTTCCCTCACCTAATCACCAGTATAACATTAGCCTCTTGGGCTGATCCCATAGTCACTGCTCACCTCCTTATCAATGGGCTGCATGCTAATTACCTTTGGCTCATCTGAATGTCATCTCTGTATTCTTGTGCTTGGGGTACTAAAGCATAACTGGCATAATTGATGTTTCATTTTTTTCTATCTTCTCCTCAACTCTAATTTTTTCAAATAGCTACTAAACATACCTTAAGACCACCTTTCTCCATCTCGTTTCCCCACCTATCTTGTCTTTCCTAAATGTTATAGCTCACTTCCTATAGTTTTGTTTCTTTTGAAACATTTTCATTAAGAACAAAAGGAAATCTGTGCTTTGCGTGCCTGTAAGCATAGAATAAATAAGAATCATGCATGTGTTTCACATTAGACCGCTATGAATATTTATTTAGTCATCCATTCTAGCAATCCATATATCTTACTTCCTTAGGTCTCATATTAACTATCCACTAGTACTGAAGGACTCACTGCTTTTCACTGATGAAAATTACGTATTGTGTTTTAGTGTACCATTCAGTTCCTGTCTCCCACTCAAATCAGAAACATCAGAAACTATTTTTTACCAGATTTGCAGCACACGGAAAATTTCAAATGTCTTTGCAAAGCCCAAGATGAGGAGTACAGCTGGTACAGGCAAACCATTCAGATTTTACAAAAAGCTTATCAGCTAAGCTGTGATTCTGCAGACTAAAACAGATCTGAAGTCCATTGAACGTAGACAGAATACCCTCTGCAGTTTCAGATAACTGACTCCTCTTTGGCCCTCTTCTAGATAGAATTATAAGTGCATGAATGAATGAATTGGGTTAAAAAAATAACCTCAACCCACGTCTTCCCCCAGAATTAATCTCAGAGTTTACATGTCTATTTTTCCTGAGATTTTCTTACTGTTCTCATCAGCTTCTTCCTGTGGTGCCTGCAAATACACTCCAGGAAAGAAGTTTGCCAGGATATAAGAGAAATCTCATGAGAAATTCTGTTGTTGATTCATTTCCAGGAAAATTCTGCAGACTCAAGACACACACGTAAATTTCTCCAAACTGGGGAGACAATACCTGTGATATCTCCAACAGCAACAGTGATCACTTCCTGAAAGTTGCTCTTAATAGCCTCATTTGTCAGACCCCGCTTGGATGTGAAAATGTCATTTCCAGTCTGAGCAGCACAGTCATAACCAAAACTTAATCTAAAATAATGAATTTGTTTGAGTTCTACAGAAGGCTGCAGATAGTTTGCTTGGAATTTAAAGAAGATTAGAGGAAGAAAAGCCTTTACTGTTCCTCCTTCCCTTATTTTCTTGGGCATAAGACCCAGGTGTTTGTGGGTGTAGCAGAACTGATTGTTCTGCTTGGGCCCAAGTCTGTGGTTCCATGAACATTTCCTTAGCAACACCATTAACCTAATTAGCTGCTGTGCTAGGAAGAAGGCATGTCGCCTGAGACTGCGTATGGGGGCAAACAAAGGTCTCAGAAGAAACACCACACTAAACAGGGAGCACTTCAGAATACTCAACCAGAAACTCCACAGTACTAGCAAAAAGGAAATGGAGAGGACAGGAAGGCACCTGAAATACAGGAAAGGTTTCCTCAGGACTGAAACTGAAGTTAAATATCTCTCTCTGCTTGTGATCCACAGCTCAGAATGCTCTTGCAACACCAGAATGCCATCTTCCATCTCAACAAGACCTACCTAAAAAACCTCCAAAAAGACCATCAACATTAAAATGGGTCATTACATAAAATCCCCAAGTAGGAACCACAACTTAAGTTTCCCTGATCCTAATACCAAGATGCTATCCATCCCCTCAAGCTCTGTTACTTTGCCTAACAAATTAGACCATACACAGACATAATTTTCTGCATCCAGCTGCATCAGGGGTGAGGTTACTGCCTGCAGCTGCTATTACTGCCCTCCCCACCATCACCACCTTGGTTCAGCTAACATTGCAGGTGATACCTGAGACCAATCAGAAAAAAATGCTCCCACGAACAGCTCTCTTACCCGGATCAAGAACTCTGCTGACTTCCTGAGTGCACAGACAGCATGCTCATCAGAGAGCTCTGCCACACTACACGTGCTACAAACATTGGCCATAGTAGGCTGCTCAGGGGAGACAGATGGAGGAATTCCACCGTCTGTTCCTGATCACGTTTGGATAAGTCCTGGGCAGACTGCTCTCATCTGGAGCTTTCTAGATGTTCACAGTGCATTTCAAGCAGGTCAGGAATTTCAATTCTAAAAACATATTCATGGAACTGAGGCAGCTCTAGGGCCAGGTGGCAATTGAGCTGGATCAGGGTTGGTTTTTTTTTATTTAAATCCAACTTTAGGCACTTACACCTGTTATAAAATCTAGTTCCAAATCACACACCTTATCTGCCATACTTGGGTAAGGTGAGAGAAATACTTCCTTGTTCAGTATTCTGAAGCTATTTGCATAAAATACATGCTAAATAATTCAGGAGACTGATTTGTAAAAGATGAAGTCTTTACAAACAAGAAAGGCTAGAAATAGATTCGTGGAAAACACTCCAGTCCCCTAGTTCTTCTGCTGTTGAATCCCAAGTACTCTTTTTTAATTGTTACTATTCAAAGAAGAAAGGGATTTTCAGTTCTGAGACAGGTACTAATCTTGCAGAGCACATCCCTTGGACACACACCCCCCCTCAGTACACCATTGGGCAAACAAACTCAATTTTTTCTATCTATGAAACATTTTCTTTGCCTTTAGTTGGTGATTTTTGCCTAGTTGCTAGACCTAAGTGTAATCCATCATTTTACTTTCAGTGGTCATAACACAGCATTCCCACTCATAATAAAATTAATATCTGACCTAATGGCCACTGAAGCCACGAGAAAGAGCTCCTCCAGTTTCAGTGGGGTGGGGAACCAAACAGATAGCCAAGTACTGTGCAGCTATTTGCTGACTAAAACCTAGCAGTTTGAAATACACACAGTTTACTTCAGGGGTTAATTTTATACTGAGTTACAGAAGGTTAAACCCTTGACACAATCAAAGAAAGGCAGCATATCCAGATCAACCAAATCACACAAAACTTCTGATTTATGAACTATAAACTCCCGTGGCCAAAGAGTTTGCTGAATAAAGACAAAAATCCCAGCCTTTTACACTCTCTTTTAACTTCTTTAAAATGACTTTTTGTTGTTTTATAGTGTGATAACTATTGAGTTCACCAGGCCAGAGAACCATATGAAGTTGCCAATCTAACCCTAACTACTGTAGCCCACAGTCACAAACGCATAGTTTCAGCAGCTGAAAACAGTCTGTGTTCGACTCCCAGTGAGAAATTCATCACGGCTTCGCAGGCCCCCTGCTCTTGGGCGTCTGTAACCTGGATCTTTGCAAAGTGCAGTAATCACCTTTCAACAATAAAACTTCTAGAGGTAATTTGATTTTACACTGCCAGCCAGCACTTCGTTGCTAATACTTATGATACATTACGTATTTGTCTGAGAACATTAGAACTCTGATAATTAATTCTTCTGCTAAGTGTCCAGTTTACACTCCTCGGTGAAAACACACTGCTCCCACAGAGACATGCCTTGCATATAAGCAAATCTAATCCCTAAATCTCTTATGTGGTCAGTAAATTAAAATCTAGGTTGTAGCAGTTAAATGAATTCCCTTTCCCCTCTTGTTTTCTTCTTCTTTTGGCACTTTCTAGCAAAACAGTTCACATACAATCACTCAATGGCTGGAAAGTAGGCTTGGCAGAAGGAGCCAAGGCTCAGCATGGCTCCAGTCAAGACAAATGGCTGAATTATTGTGACGTTAGTAAGCAGGTAATTAGTTTTGCATGTCATTGTTCACTACCTCAAGCTCATTACCAAAGTCTTACAACGCTCTCTTTAAAAATTCAGACCTGTTTGACCTGCTACCAGCTACAGTGCATTTCAAGCACTCACAGATAAAGTGCAATCTTGTCAAATGGAAGACACCTGCTCCCGGCAGGAACACTACTTATGAACTGCCAAGTCTTTTGTTACAGTACCTTGAGATGCAACGATCTTTCCATCTGGAATAACCAGCATCAACTTGGCTGCAACCACTGTAAAGCAATCTTTGAATATTTATTACCACATAAAGTACATACAGGTATAAAAGCAGGATGTACACAAATGCAAAAAGGAAGACGACTACTCATGATAACTTTTGCTGTTTGCCACACGAGCTTTTGAGATTAATTTTCTTTGGAAGCTGGCTCCTGGCAGCATCTTTCAGTTCTTTTTTCTCTACCACCAGGTCTGTCAGAGCAAAGCTCACCCCTATACATAACTTATTTCACTGGTGACAAAATTAACTCATATCTCCCCTTTCTGTTACTCGTGT
>VZTL01042270.1:1975-25525 GCA_013400535.1 Scopus umbretta | reverse complement strand
TAAACCACAACAGGCAACAAAGCCAGTGAAAAGGCTGGAAGTAATGACTTATGAGGAGCAGCTAAGGACTTTGGGCTTGTCTAGTTTGGAGAAAAGGAGGCTAAGGGGCAACCTCGTTGCTCTCCACAGCTTCCTGAGGAGAGGAAGTGGGGAGGGAGGTGCTAATCTCTTCTCCCTGGTATCCAGCAATTGGACTCGAGGGAATGGTTCAAAGCTGTACCAGGGGAGGCTTAGACTGGCCATTAGGAAGCATTTCTTTATTGAGAGGGTGGTCAAACACTGCAACAGGCTTCCTAGAGAGGTGGTCAATGTGCCATGCCTGTCAGTGTTTAACAGGCATTTGGACAATGCCCTTAATAACATGCTTTAACTCTTGGTCAGCCCTGAATTGATCAGGCAATTGGCCTAGATGATTATTGTAGATCCCTTCCAACTGAAATAGACTATTCTATTCTATCCTACATGAAAGGAGGTTGTAGTGAGGTGGGTGTTGGTCTCAAGTAACAAGTCATAGGGTGAGAGGAAATGGCCTCAAATTGTACCAGGGGAAGTTTAGATTGGATATTAGGAAAAAATTCTTCACAGAAAGGGTTATCAAGCACTGGAACAGGCTGCCCAGGGAAATGCTTGAGTCGCCATCCCTGGAGGTATGTAAAAGATATGTAGATGTGGCACTTAGGGACATGGTTTAGTGGTAGGCTTGGCAGTGTTAGGTTCATGTTAGGTTCATCACGTGATGATCTTAAAGGTCTTTTTCAACCTAAATGATTCTATGATTCTATGACAGATTTCAATTACTATTTCATACCAGGATCCTAGTGATAACATGATCGTATATCTGATTTCAGGTCCCAAGTACATGCATTATATATAACTGATAGTAAACAAAAAGGCAGAAATATCAGTTCATATCTTTAACACAGAAATTTTAGTAATGGGTGAATGATTTGATTAGGAACCTCTGCTAGTTTTTACCAGGTGCATTCTCACTGCCTCAGGCTTGTTTACCTCAGCAGACATTTGTCTTGTTATGAATGACACCACAGTGGACCTTTCTTTTTGGAGCCTAAGCAAAAATTGAGGACTTAGTAGGGCATGTGGCAGAAACACTTCCCATCCAGTAACTGTCAAGCTGTATCTATGTACTTATGATTTTCACATCAAATGCAATCTGGTTGCACAGAAGACTACAGAAATTTAGCACAGATTCCAATGGGATCAGAAACAGTCTTTCAAGACAGTGAAATTTTATTTTTGAAGGATTTATTAACCCAAGAACATTTTGGTAAAGTAACACTGGTGAGCTCTGTTTTTTGTGTGTTATATTGGTTAGTAAAATATCAACACAATGCAAATCAGATAGTAAAAATAGAAAGACTTTGAAATCCATCTTTTGGCACAGATACCTTCTCCTTTATTTTGTCTTATGTGTGCTGGGAGAGATGTCTCTACAGCAACAAAACTTATTCCATAATAGTATCTTGAATACAGAAACCAGAAAATATTTCTTTTCAGTCTTTCAAATTAAACATATTTTTAAAACTTTGAATCTTGCATGATAATAGTGTTATAAAAAAGATTATAAATATATAAAACAGGTAGTTATTTTTAAAAATGTTAGGCAAGTATGCAAATAAATACTTATTAAGTTTCATTTTGCCTAGTCTCCAAATGTTACAGGTATATGTCATTATTAGGAATAAAAAGGATTAAGAGTGTTCAAGAACTGTAGATATAATTATTTTGCCTTCATTCTAATTTACATGTCTTTTCCTTCTTTTTAGTATTACAACTGTAGTATCATAGTTGGAAAATTGTGTAAGAGTATCAAAATCTAGCTAAATGTTTTCCTTTCATCTTAAAGGAGAACATTTATTGTTTATTACCCAACTATTTCTAACATAGGCCAATGGAAAAGTTTTATACTTGAAGCACAACAATTACCATTATCAGTGCCCAGACTTCCATGATGACTATGATCAAACTTTCCAGCATGGAGTACATAAATAGGCTTGTATAGCTTCAGAGAATCTTCTGGCTCAATGTGCAAGAATATTCTAAAATAAGTGTGTACTCACAAAGCATGTTCTCTTGGTATGTACATGCAAACATCAGTGTAATGAATTTGTCCCATCATCTGTTTGTTAGACTTCCTTAGTTTTCTTTATTATTTTTAACTTAGATACAAAAATGGCATCCTCCTCTTAGTTGTGTTTGCTGTGAAAAGTGTAAATCGTTCAATATGCAAATATTCAGCATACACTTTTATGAATAACTAAATCAATCATTGTAGTGTCAAGCTCTTTGCAAAGTAAATGAAGACAATTATTCAATCACTGTTAAAAATGACTGTAGAAAAGAGGGCTAAAGTCTGCTAATTCCCAGACCTTTGGATCTCTATATTTTTGTAGGACCTGTCTAAAAGATATTTGTCAATACCCTGGGACAAGTAGAGAAAACTTCAACAGACAACCAGAAAAATCAAATGGAATTTCAGCCACCTTTCCCATAGGTGGTTTTCCATAGCCACCTTTTCACCCACAAAATTGATTCTATGATCCTGTGCACCTTGAAACAAGGTTATTGACACATATATGTGTGCAACATAAGAACAGTTTGGTGGGGCTAGTTTGTGCAAAGCAAAGCACATTTCTTAGTGTAGAATCACATCCCAGTTATTCTACATATTTGATTTCCAGCAAGAAATCAACCTTCCTGAAAGGAGGTTGTAGTGAGGAGGGTGTTGGTCTTTTTGTCCAAGTAACTAGTGACAGGACAAGAGGAAATGGCCTCAAGTTGTGCCAGGGGAGGTTTAGATTGGATATTAGGAAACTTTCTTTACTGGAAGAGTGGTGAAACATTGGAAGATGCTGCCCAGGGAGGTGGTGGAGTCACCATCCCTGAAGATGTTCAAAAAACATGTAGGTGTGGCACTTCGAGACATGGTTTAGTAGACATGGTGTTGTTGGGTTGATGGTTGGACTAGATGATCTCAGAGATCTTTTCCAACCTTAATAATTCTATGATTCTATGACTTTGTCCATTGATATGAAGAGAGTCTCCAAAAACTAGCCTAAAATTAGATGTTGAACATTTAGGTGCCTAAATTAAGACAAATGAAGTCTACTCTTAAAGTACTAACAAACATTTCCATTATGTGAGTGTCTCCCATGACATGAACTGACCTCAGTTCAGTAGATATAAAGCTGAACACTCATGTTATCTTTAAGCACTGTTTTGTTTTTTTTTCCCCTCACAGAAGTTCTGATTTTGCTTTAAGAATGGATCAGGTTTCTGTATAAATTCTGGAATCTGCCACTTCAGTTTGGAAATAAACTTTCTTAATCAGAGAGAGTTTTTGTTATGTTTTTACAAAACTTAGTTAAAACAATATGTCAAGATAAATTGTTGTTTCAAATAATTTTTACTGTTTCAAACTTTTTCAACATGTCCCATAGAAATCCTGAAAGAATCTTACTCAGTAATGTTCAACTGAAATGTCAAATCCTAGAAAATATAGTGTTCTAACTAGGTAGAAGTACAACTTACCTGTTTTAACTGACAGCTTAAGTTATCAAATGTCTGGATGGAACCATCTCACAAACAAGGCATACTTTTGTCACAGTTTCTTTTTCTCTCTGTTCCTCATACTAATTTTATCTTGCTGTTTTAATTTGCCATGATTTATTCTACTTCTCCTTTTTATTCTTTTGATTTTATTTCTTAGTTTGAAGCACAGCAGGAGTCAGGACCTGGCATAGCAATGACACTGGCTGTAGTTCCAGATGATTCCAAACCTTGTAACCAAACAGGAACACACAAGGGGAAAAAACATTTTCTACAAACTTACTGTGGCAAGAAAGTAGATAATAAGAGTTTTGAATAAGTTTCCCAACAATTTAAATGAACACAGCCTATTGCAAATGAATGGTGAATTAAGTAATATTAGGAGTAAGTATCTTTGAAAGCTATGTAGGCCAAGTGGGAGGCAAAATATATTGCAAAAAAAAAAAAAAAAGATGTTGCTGGAACATCTATGAGAATGAACATGAAAAGAATTAGTGCCAATTGCAGTTCCAGTAAGGCTACTGAATTCACAATAATGCAAGGTATGAGATACCTTGGACAAACTTGTCCTAGACCTTTTTAGTTGGAGGAAAGAGCAGACAGACAATATTATTAGAGTGTGCAAGTAGAGGTGGTGTTTCTTGTTAAGTGAAGCTGGTGTCACATGCTGCATGGAGCATGAATTGTCTGCTGTCTGTTTTTTTTATTTAATGTTTCTATTTTTCTTAAACTAACACCTCAAAACAGAATAAACCTGTATTCTTTTAACATTTTAGTAGCCCAACTACTTTTCTTTATTATTTAATCAATGTCTTCAAATGTATCCCCCAAAGGAGTGAGGCTCTGGAAATTCATAGCCATGAGAAAAAAAAAAAAAAAAAAGCAAAAACCCAACAAAACTTTTTTGGATAATTTAACAGTCTAATAAAACAAGACCTATCAATATATTAAGAAATAAATCCAGTTACGAATGCTTTTATATGGAAGGAACAAGAGGAAATCACCACCCCTTACCTGGCACATAGGTACCTTCCTCCTGTCTTGCTTTCCCATATCCTTTCAGTAACTTTTGTGGTTGCACAAACTCCACTCAATATTTTCTGGATCTCTGGGAAAACATCTTTCTGTCTGTCACTTTTGGGTCTTGCTTGCTTGTTTGCCTCCTGCTTCAGGAAAACTCTCAGCTCCTCTTAGGGATCTATGAGAATGAGCTATTGCCATAGGCTCCCCCCTGGCTCTGCCGCTGTGCCTCCCAACCCTCCTGACATTTCTGCCAGTCACGCATGTTTAGTTGTCCTTTGAAAAGACACAATCTCCTTTTGCTTTCAGAGGCTCCCCTTGTTCCACAGGTCTGAAGCCAGGGCATACAGGCAGCTTTTCTTGGCAGGAGCAGTTTTAACACAAGTCTGGGTGGTGCCCAGAGAGTACCTACAATCAAAAAAATTAAAAATATTATACTATGCAACATATGCAGTAATAACTGAAGAAGAAGCTGCTGAAAAGCATTTCATACTTGGTAGTGTGAGTATGTTTCTGTCCTGTATAAAAACACAATGTCTTATTTGCTTTATGCAATGCTTTTACTATTGAGACTTAACTGTCTCAAAATGGCACAACCAATTCTCATAAAAATAGACTTTTTTGTGGATTTTCTGGCTCATCATGCCTCTGGTACAAGCCTGACAGCTAAGGTCTAATGCAGGAGCACCTCCTTTCTTCCTGCTCTAGAGCAGGGTGCAGCCAAAGGAGGGGGTGTTCAGTTGACACCTGACGGGAGGACCCGGAGAAGAAAAATAAGAGAGGGATTTTTATTAAGGAGCTTTTATAAATGATAAGGCCTGTAACAAAGTACAGAAATCTTGGCTAATTAACTGTATGAATATTCCTAGGGTTACTGTTTGCTCTAAATATTGGCAATTACTTCCAACATTAGGATGCAAAGGCTAGCACTTAGGAAAAGGGAAAAAAAAAAAAAAAAACCAAAAAACCCAATACCCAAACAGGAGAGCAAGAGACTTCATATAAATATCTTCCATAGTGTGAGAGGTGCCAGAAACTGCTGAACGATTTCCTGTGAGTTGAGAGACTCTTCCCAGTTAGCAAGGTTACATACACTTATTCTAGGAGCTGAAACAGAAGTGTTAGCAAAGCTGTGGGAGTTAGATGGAGAGGTAGGGAGTGAGGAGCAGCACGAGGCAGAGCTGGTGGGATGACATGCCAAGTGAGGCAGAGCCAGAGAGGGTGCAGAAGCAGCAGCAGCAGCAGAGGCAGCTTGCATGGCACTGCGAGCCAAGTGAACCACAGGTAGCAGCTGCAGCAGTGAAGCAGCCAGCAGGAACCACATGAACAGGTCAGATTGGCTTAAATCAAACCTTGATGCCTAATGAGAGTTAAAAATGTTAATAAGTGAATGAAAACTACTTCAGGGGAGGAAAACCATCAGTCTCACTGTAGTCAGAGGAAAAGGCTGTGAGGTTTTATACTTTGAGTACTGTTTCTACCCTATTTGTTGGAGTTTTCCTTTGGAGTTTCTACTTTGTTGGAATTTTCTTCCTTTAATAAAAATACTGCTTGTAAACAATTTCAGTCATGTTTACAAGTGGAGCAAATTAGTCATCTGAGCACTGGAACATTCACTGTATTTTTCCCAGGTTTCTTGATATAGGCCTGACCTGGTGTTTTTGTTAATACCCCTTTACAATTCTTTTTCATCTTCATTAGTTATTTTATGTGGTTTGTACTGGCTTCATAGTCTTTTCATCTTCCACTATTTAAATTTAAATGGATTGTGTTTTCTTTTCTTTATATGACAGGACAGCCCCTGTAAAGAGATCTCCCTTCAAAATAAGTTCAGCGACTCAATCCTGGGTCTTTCTTTCACTCTTCCTCACTTCTGGAATGAATTCTAACTCATTTGAAATCTGTCAGTAAAATTATTTAAGGTACATTTAGTTACATTTCATATGACTGAGTTTTAACTGAGGTAATTTAAAATTCATTATTTAGCAGCACTCTGAAGTTGTGTAAATAGTCCATTGTAATGCATGACTGATTGATTTATTGATAAATATGGCTTCTTCAAGGAGGAATAGGGGTCAGTATACATAATCCAAAAGCTATTAGATTGAACTTCACTGCCTCCTTAGGGTGCAGTTTGACAAAATAGGTTCCAGTGAGTTGATAGGTTGTGTAGTGTATCTGTATCTAGAGGCAGGGAACATTAGCATCAGTGGAGTCTTTGAAAGTAACATTGGAATGAGTGTAATAAAACCAGAAAATAACAGTCAGCCATGCAGTGCTGGCAGATTACAAAATCTCCTACCATTTTAAATGTCTGTGTTGCAGTCCTCTGAAGAGAAAGAGTGAAACAAGACTTGATGAGAATTTATTTTTTACAGGCTTGGAAAAAGACAGTGTCCTGCATGCTAATCCAGGAAGGAAAGTGTTAAACACTTACTGTGTGCGTAGCAGTGCTTAGCAGTGAACCTTTACATCCAGTACAATTAATACTCCTTTGTGTTTCTTTGATCCTAGTCCTTTTCATTTTACCTCCTCTGATACAGATGTCTAGACGAATCCAAATACATTTACAATAAATGTAATCCGCTTTGAAGGACATATGGTTCAGCTCTAAGAAGTACTAACAAGAACTGTTTTTTTGTAATATAGTCTATCCATCACTTCTAGGTTGAAAAATGCAGAAAATAGGCAATCCCCTGAAAATTAAAACCTCTAAGGATATTTTTTTCTCTGCATCTGTAAGTACATAAAGCAGGTAGATGCAAAGCTGCTGAGGGCTGATTTATACTTTTAATCTAGAGTTCATACTGACATATGTTCACATGACTTAAAACTACTCAAGCTTACAGCAGTGACACTTCTCAGGACCTTTAAACAGCTACACAGAACCTTGCTTGATCCTCAGAAGCTCATGGGAGCCTAGAGATCACCTAAGTTGCACAAACAGTAATCCTGTTTAAAGAAAATATATACTGCCTGATGCATGGTGGAGCCTTTGAAACAGGCAAAATCAATGTGGGAAAATTTTAAGAACTGAAAAGAGATGCAGAAAGATACTATTTTGACTGAAAGTCTGGGATTACTCTGAAGGACTACATTGTTCTGGGTTACTGGGAACCATAAAAACAAGCCAGGATGGTCCCCCCCCCCCCAAAAAAAAAAAGGTGTGAACACATGCTGTTAGCAAGTTGGAGTGGTTAAACACGCAGATTCACTTCATAACAAGAAATCTCCAAGTATAGGTTTGGCCAGCCTTATTTTTACAGTCAAATTCTTGTTATGGGTAAAAAATAAATACGTATCTATGTGTCCCAGTTTCAGCTTAATTCAGAGTTTATTTTCTTCCTAGTAGCTGCTGTAGTGCTGTGTTTTGGACTTAGTATGAAAACAATGCTGAGAACACACTGATGGTTTAGTTGTTGCTAAGTAGTGTTTACACTAGTCAAGGACTTTTCAGATTCCCATGCTCTGCCAGGTGCACAAGAAGCTGGGAGGGGGCACAGCCANTACCATATGGCATCATGCTCAGTATAGAAACCAGGGGGAGTTGGTGGGGGGGCAGCGATCGCTGCTTGGGGACGGGCTGGGCATTGGTCAGTGGGTGGTGAGCAATTGCATTGGGCATCACTTGTTTTGTATATTCTATTATTATTATTATTATTACTACTACTACTACTACTACTACTACTACTACTACTACTACTAGTACTACTACTTTCTCTTTCTCTGCTGTCCAATTAAACTGCCTTTATCTCAACCCACGGGTTTTAGGTTTTTTTCTGGTTCTCTCCCCCATCCCACCGGGGTGGGGGGAGGGTGAGCAAGCGGCTGTGTGGTGCTTAGTTGCTGATTGGGGTTAAACCACAACACTATGGAAAGCCAAGAGATCATTCTTACTGCAAATGAAATTTAAACAATGTAATCAAAGATATACTGTTCAGATCTATTTGTTGCAAAAAAAAAGAAAAAAGAAAAGAAAAAAGAAAAAAGAAAAAAACCAAAGAAATAAATAAAAGAAAAAAGAAAAAAAGGAAAAAATAAAATATTCAGAGGAAGGAAGAAGGAAGATGAGAAGAAGTTGAAAAATCTGATTAAATACCAATTAAATTTATTACATGTGGCCTCACCAGCACTTATCCCTTTCTGTCTTGTATTATGCTCACCCTTCCACTGTCTGTCAGGGTCCACAGGTTCAGTCTCCAGTGATGAGGGTAAGAGTGAACTGTCTGTTCCAGAACCCTTACAGGGTGGAAGGTTATGGTGGTGGTGGTATGGTTCTTTATCTAGGGTCCACTTGGGACTATTATTTCTGCTACACTTTTAGACTTTCACTCTTTCTTCAGTGGTCTGCAGCTCCATATTATATCTTCATTTACAGTGTATGGAGTGTCTTACATCCTCTGTAGGTTCTTTGTTCTCTTTGTTAACCCTATGTATTGGTAGGTTTTGGTAGTGGGGGGGCTACAGGGGTGGCTTCTGTGAGAAGCTGCTAAATGCTTCCCCTATGTCCAATAAAGCCAATGCCAGCTGGCTCCAAGAATGAGCCACCACTAGCCAAGGCCAAGCTCATCAGCGATGGTGGTAGTGCCTCTGTTATAACATATTTAAAAGTGGGAAAAACTGCTGTGCAACAGCAGCTGGGACAGAGGAGTAAGAATACATGAGAGAAACAACTCTGCAGACACAAAGGTCAGTCAAGCAGGGGAAGGAGGAGGTGCTGCAGGTGCCAGAGCAGAGACTTTCCTCCAGCCTGTGGAGGTTAACAGTGGAGCAGATATCCACCTGCAGCTCATGAAGGACCCCATGCCGGAGCAAGTGAATGCCCAAAGCAGGTTGTGAACCCATGGAGAGCCTGTGCTGGAGCAGGCTCCTGGCAGAACCTGTGGACCCATGGAGAGTGGAGCCCACGTTAGAGCAGGTTTCCTGGCAGGACCTGTGAATCCATCCATGGGGGACTCACGCTGGAGCAGTCTGCTCCTGAAGGACTGGACCCCATGGCAAGGACCTATGCTGTAGCAGTTCATGAAGAACTGCAGCCCATGGGAAAGACTCTTGCTGGAGAAGTTTGTGGAGGACTGTCTCCCATGGGAGGGACCCTACACTCGAAGAATGTGAGAAATCCTCCCCCTGAGGAGGAAGCAGCAGCAGAAACAACATGTGATGAACTGACCACAACCCCAGTTCCACGAACCCCTGTGCTGCTTGCGGGGAGGAGGCAGAGAAATCAGGAGTAAAGCGGAGCCCAGGAAGAAGGGAGAGGTGGGGAAAAGGTGTTTTAAGATTTGGTTTTATTTCTCATTTTCCTACTCTGCTTTTGATTGGTAATAAATTAAACAAATTTTCCCGAGTCAAGTCTGTTTTGCCTATGGTGGTAATTGATGAGTGATTTCTCCCTGTCCTTATCTTAACCCATGAGCCTTTGTTTTAGCTCTTCTCTCCCCCTGTCCAGCTGAGGAGGGGGAGTGATAGAGCGGCTTTGATGGGCACCTGGCATCTAGCCAAGGTCAACCTACCACACCCTGAAACTGAGTTGCCTAGTCTGTATTTCTTTACCTAAAAACTGGTGAGTAGTTTATAGCCTTAGATCTCCAGCATCATCCTGTACTCTTTTTTTGGTCATGCCGTGTCTGTTCTCCTATACACTGTGTTCTATATCCCTGCCTTTGGGACCCTCTGCTCTCAGACCAGGCTGGTACTCCTCTGCAGTGTATGTGTCATTTATATATGCGCATTGTTAGAGTCATACCCAGACTAACTACTTGCTACTGTTGTCCATACAAAAATTATGTTAAAATACACAGAATGACCAGTGCACATAAAACTCAGTAGGCAGAAATGATCTCCTAGTCATTGGAAAAATTGCTGTTACGGCTAAATAAGGTAAAAGGAAGCAGGCCAAAACAAGTTCATACATAGCAAGCTGAATGGTCTTCTGTGCTCAGGCCTTGCCCAGTTAGTTCAAATCTTCTGGTCACTTACTAGCAATGGGAATAGTGTATACACTGAACTACACGGCTTCATTACCTTCTTCATTTTGGTGTCCTTCTGCCCTGAAAACCCTCAATCTTCTTTTTTCTTCTAGTCTACCCCTACAAAGATGTTGTGCTAATTCTTCATAGTTGCCTCACTCATAATTATTCTCTTTGTGCTATCTCCATATTCTCCTGGCCTCTGTCTTGGCAGAAAGACAAGAAGACACTTATTTTCCTGTTGTTGGGCAGAGTAGGAACAGTATTTGGTAATATTCCTCTCTTCCTGGGGAGGTGTGATTTAGAACTATAGAGATTAAAGACCTGTGAGGGACATCTCATTGAGGTCAGCCAGTGACTTTGGTCTCACTTACAGCAGTAGAAAACAATGACTATTTTGGGTGAGGATTAATTTTTTCCTGCTGAAAAGATGAAAATGGAAATTACGGAGGAACCATGAAAAACAGCCAGTGTCTTCAGCTAGAGGGAAAAGCTACATCAGACTTATCCTTGCCATGTTTAGTACATTGCCTGTAGTTGATCACCTATGTTCTAGAGGTTTTATCCCCAAACTCTTGTCCTGCCTTTACCACCATTGCATCTGGCTGGAAAACAGGAACTGAACCCTGGTCCTGTCTTTATAATCAGTCCTAACTAAAGCAAATGCCTAAATACTTCTGATTATGATGACTGTGTAACAACTGAAAAGAACGCCAAGTTTTAATGTACTGTCTCTGAAGCTGCAAGGTCATCCTGGGCTGCGATGCTTTTCTCAGCACTACTTCCAAGAATAGTGTTTGAACCTTGATTGCAGCCTTGCTTTTCTGAAGTGTCGCCTGGCAACAAAATATGCACCCAGCAATTACTTTTTTCAACTTAAGCATGTTTTGTGGCTGAATTTCCCCAAAATTCTCTGACTTGAATATTTTCTGTTTGATTAAAAGGACAGCAAAACCTTAGTCACAATAAGCTATTTTAAAAGGTATTGAGCTTCAAAAGGACTGTAATAAAGTACTGTTTTGATGCATTCCTGCCATACATTTATATTTGCGTTATTAAAAGTGAAGATTTATATGGAAATAGTTTTTATTTTTTATTCTTTTCCTCTAAAACTTTTGCACATGGTGTGCCCGTGTTTGATCCTTCTGGCAGAAGAAGGAAAGCTGTAAGTTGCACATTTGAACAGAGGCATACGGCTGAATGTTAAATGCGTACACAGTTATAGGCAAGCCCAAGAAAGGTCATGTAGAAAATTAAATACTCCCTTTCTAGTTGTAGAGCATGTGTACATGGAGTCTTTAGTGAACTAGCACCTTACCCATTCCTGTTGATGTATGGTTTTGTGGGGGTATAAGGACATATATATTCAGAATGAAAAGGAAAACTAAGCATGTGCCAGTGCTATTAAGCTTCATCTTCTCATCCTGTCTTCTATATCTTCAGTACCTGTGGCAATAACTTTCAACTCACTCTTGTATTTATAGCCAGTCACAATATATAAGGGACAGTGTAGCTAACTTCTTCTACTGTTTATACCAGTGTGTCACTGGAGATTTTCTTTTTACATACATCAAAGAAAAAGAAAAAAAAAAAGAAAAAAGAAAAATTGAAGTACTTATGGTTCAGATGGAAAGAGAACTACTGGGATTAATACTTAGAACATGCCTGGAAACAAGTAGTCCTGGTAGGGGAGGCTGTGGGAATGAGGGCTGAGATCAAGTTGAATTCTGCCCTAACAGGCAGGATGGAGTGGGAGCTGTACCAGGGGAAATATGCCTGCCTCTGAAACATTTGCTGCAGCCATGCAGAGAAAGCTTATGCAGGTAGCAGCGTGAAATTGCTTTCTTACCTCTTCTACACTGTTCTCATCTATTTCCCAGCATGGTTTTCAGGATCACTGCCTCAGCTTTTCCACCTTCTTAGCCCAAATGGGGAGCCAGGTACTCATCTAGCCACCCCAAACATCTAAACCACTTGCCTGTGTAGCAGTACATGCATATGGGTCAACAACTTAGAATCATAGAATCATAGATTCACAGAGTCATTTAGGTTGGAAAAGACCTTTAAGATCATCAAGTGCAACCATAAACCTAAAACTGCCAAACCCACCACTAAACCATGTCCCTAAGTGCCACATGTAGACACCTTTTAAATGCCTCCAGGGATGATGACTCAAGCACTTCCCTGGGCAGCTTGTTCCAGCACTTGGCAACCCTTTCTGTGAAGAATTTTTTCCTAATATCCAATCTAAACCTCCCCTGGCACAACTTGAGGCCATTTCCTCTCATCCTAACTTGATACGCTTTTGAAGAAAAGGACAAAGGAATGCATAAGTATCTCTCTCTGGTGCAACTAATAATGTGATAGAGCAGGCAGCTGATACTAACGACAGCAATCATCAAAAAGAAAAAGGCATAGATATTTAATGGCAACAGCTTGGAAGGACACAACCTCAGCTTTCAGCAAGTGAGGAATAAGTGCCACATTTGACTGAATCTTTCCCGTCTCATACAGGCTTTCCCTCTGCTTTTATCATGTGTGAGCAGAATTTGGCACAGCAAAAATGGCATCCTCCTCCTGTCAAGTGGGTTTGCATCTACAGTGCCTGTGAACAGGCACCATCCAGGATGATTCAGAGAGTGGAGCCTCCTCCAGATAGGCATCAATTGTCATGCTTTGAATCAGTTATGGTATGATTTTTACTTACTGCTGTAAATTGGCTTTGTTTGCATATCTATGCGTCAGTTTTGCCTACATACCAAAATGTTATCTGCCTCCAGTTCCTTCAGAAAGGGAAAATGCATGTCTCAACACATAAGGACTATTTATCCAGGGAACACTCAGGTCAGGGTCTGTTTTGAAGGCACTTCTCTACCAGAACTGATGCAAATCTGTATCCTTCAAAAGGGTATTGTATGGAGGTTGATGACCTCAGAATACCACAGCTTCTTAACACACATTAGTGAAATAAGGTTTGTAGAGGACTTTTAGATGATTCAAGTTTGGGAAGGTGGTGGTAGGAGGGACAGAACACAGGAAGAAATACCCTTTTTGGTGTGGAAGACTGTGTGGAATCAAAGGTGGAAGGCTTGTGTTCTCATAGAGTCTTCTTATGTCTTTTTCATCCATCTCACAGCCTTCTGAACAGTCCAGTTAAAATTTGACCCATGACCTCCACCAGTATGGAAGACCCAGTCTCTGATATTAGATATATTTTTCTGAGCATTATTCTAAGGATTATTCTAAGCATTTAGAAAAGAGGAAAATAATTCTTTATGTGTGTTGCACATTTGTGCACATCTGCCAGTCAGTCTGTTTAGGTGTTCAGGGCTGCCAGTAAAGGCCCAGCACTCAGTCTGAAGCTCTCTTCTTGTATTGTCACACTTAAAAATCAGAATGGGAATGCTTTTCAGGCTGGCTGTATTATATCTTCATGAAGTGTGAAGAGGAGATGAAATGTCAAGGACAACCACATGCTGCATTTCTGTAATTATTTTATTATCATTTCCGATTTATAGCAGATGGCTGTGAAGCATTTATTAGAAATAACATTATGTATGTATGTTTGTGAGTGAGAGAAAGAAGGAAAGAAATTACTTATTAATAATACAGTACTGCCTTCTGTTTTTAAGTACTGCACATACTGAAGTGATTGGCATTCCTGGTGACACCTTACTTAACCCGTGTTTTCTTAAAAGAAGCTGTAGAAGTTATTATAAAGAGGTTGTTAGAAGCATCATAAAACAAAATCAAATCAATCTTTAGAATACATAGGATACATTTAGAAGGAGCCATAGAGGAAAATAATTTATCAGAAAACATCACCAGGCATACAGGACCATTTGTTAAAGATCGTGATGTACGTGAATATTATATCTTTATAGACCTGAGGGGGCTCAAGGGGCTGATAAGGCATAAATTCAAGCTAGGAAAAATTATAACCTTTTAGTTTGAAGGGATAAAAATTACCTTTTTGCTGGTTTCATGAAAAAGGTGAAGAGAGAAACCTCCATAGCAAGCTAGAGATCATAGGATTTTTTTTTTTTCTTTAGTCACTTTGATTCATGGAAGTATCCTAATGTCATGGTATTTATTTTATAAAGCATCAGTGTGATTTTATAACAAAAACATTGCAATAGAGCAGGACCCTGCTCCTGTTTCCTACAGCTGTTTCCCAGTCCTAGAGTCATCTCTCCCTTAAGCTCTTTTTTCTGTGTCTTCACTTCCTCATCTCACCCAGTGTGTCTCTGCCACTGTATATTATTCTGACCCATCCTCCTAAGATCAATTTCTACAAAGCCATGATTAGGTTGGTTTCTGGCTTCAGTTTAAGTCTCAATCAACCCACTGTAATTCAGTCTCCCTGTCTCCATCTACTATTCCTCCTTTCCATCACGGTTACCTCTGTGGATATATTCCTTGCCTTGTTTTTTGTTATCTCCTGTACAGATATTAGATGTTTTCCACAGTGTCAGTCTTGGGTGTAGCTTAGTCCTGTACTACAGTCTACTGCATAACCTCTTACGGAGGTAGGATGCTCCAAGCACAGAACTAGGAACTCAAGAGAATCACTGACACTAGAGTTAATCACTTGTATGCTGTTAAAAAGAATATATTACCTATGAGTTTCCAAGGCTTGCACTTTGGCTGGATTAAGTGGCTTTTCATGGGGATAACAGAAGGTACCTTCTTCAAGTATGGATCACTCTAATACAGCAAAGACCTGCTTCAAAGCACTAAGGTGATAAAGGAGCTAGATTTTCTCAGGGGGAAAAGAAAAAGGGAACCAATCATACATTACATTTTTCCTTTACTTTGCTTTTGGAATTGATAGAAACATTCCAGCTGATATTTAGCAAGTAGTGCTTAGCATGAGACAGATTGCCTGCATGACAAAATTGTGGTCCTGTAAACATTTGCTTAAGTTCTAAACTCAGAAAATGGTCTTTCACTAGGAAGTGCCCATGTTAGCAGCCCAGTTTACAATCTAAACATCTTTTATGGGTCCTTTTAAACTTAAAGCAGATGTTGAATAACTTTGTATTGGGTTTAAGTGGTAAGGTTTTTCATAGTCATGGGAGGTGGCAGGGGGCCGCAGGGGTGGCTTCTGTGAGAAGAGATCAGGAGCTGCCCCCATGTCAAACAGAACCAGTTCTAGTCAGCTCCAAAACAGACCCACCGCTGCCCAAAACTAAGCCCATCAGTGACACTGGTGATGCCTCTGTGATAACGTATTTAGGAAAGGGTAAAAAATGATGTACAGCAGCTGTGAGAGAGAAGTGAGAAAATGAGAGGGAAACAATGCTGCAGACACCCAGGTCAGCAAAGAAGGAGGGGGAGGAGGTGCTCCAGGTGCCAGAGCAGAGATTGCCCTGCAGTCCGTGGAGAAGACCATGGTGATGCAGGCTGTCCTCCTCCAGCCCATGGAGGACCATGTTGGAGCAGATATCCACCCTGCAGCCCATGGAGGACCTCACATTGCAGCAGGCAGAGATGCCCTGAAGGAAGCTGTAGCCTGTGGAGAACCCACACTGGAGCAGGCTCCTGGCAGGATTCCCTGCAGGAACGGGTTTTCTTGCAGGAACTGTGGCTTATGGGGGACCAATGCTGCAGCAGACAATTCCTGAAGGACTGTACCCCATGGAAAGGACTATGCTGGAGCAGGTCTTGAAGAACTGTAGACCATGGGAAGGAGCGATGTTGGAGAAGTTCGTGAAGGACTGTATCCTGTGGGAGGAACCCTACGCTGGAGCAGGGGAAGAGCATGAGGAGAAAGGAGCAGCAGAGATGAAGTGTTATGAACTGACTGCAATGCCCAGTCCCTGTCCCCCTGTGCCACTCAGGGGCAGCAGGTAGAAGAGTCAGGGGTGAAGCTGAGCCTCAGAAGAAGCCAGGGTAGGGAGAAGGTAGTTTTAGTTTTATTTTGATTTCCCACTATCCTACTCTG
Source organism: Scopus umbretta (assembly GCA_013400535.1). Lineage (NCBI taxonomy): Eukaryota > Metazoa > Chordata > Aves > Pelecaniformes > Scopidae > Scopus > Scopus umbretta. The sequence goes on along the minus strand of VZTL01042270.1, from coordinate 9,022 downwards.
TTACTAATTTGCAATACATTAAATTAATTTCCCCAAGTCGTCTGTTTTGCCTGTGACAGTAATTGATGAGTGATCTCCCTGTCCTTATTTTGACCAAGAGCTTTTCCATCATATGTTCCTGCCCTGTCCTGTTGAGGAGGATGAGTGAGAGAGTGGCTTGGTGGACACTTGGCAGCCAGCCAACCTCAATCCAACACAACTTTTTATGAAGCCAGTGTTGTTGATATTGATTCATTCATGACACTGATTTCCTAAATCATGTTTCTCTTACTCAGACTGGGTGAGCAGTAAGTGAGACTATTACTGGCTATTTAGCTGTCTGGCCCTGGCTTGGGCCTGAGTTACATGCACATAATTTAGGAATATTGAGAAAGAGATTTTATTTTTCAAAATAAATTAAAAAAAATTATGAAATAAATAGGAAAGCATACTTTTTCAGCAGTTTTTTCTCATAGTCTCCAGACATGAGAAAAAATAAACAGCTGTAATCTAACAGCGTTAATAATTTCTTCCTCTTCTATGATTGCTTTCTCTTGATAATTTTTTTTTATTTTTATGTTTCTATGTATGTAATATGTACGCTCATCAGATTTTTTTTTTAACCTGAACTTTAAACATTCTAAATAGCACAAATCAAGTGCAAACTTACATATGTAAACTCTATGACATATACCTGTATGCATGCAAAGTTTGATGTTGATAATTTTCATTAACAGCATGGGAGGAGCATTCATATTTGTAGAATAATAATAACATGAAGCAGCTCAGTAAATCATGCTAACAATATTTGTGTTTTAGTATAATAGAATATTATCTGAAGCTTGATTTTTAAATGACTGCTGTTCATTTTAAGGACACGTTTTTTCTACTGAGGGTGTGATTAAGCTCCTACTGATGTCAGTGGATGAAGGACTTGGCTTAAAATAAGCATGTAACTCACATTATCATTATGGTACAGTAATTACATGCATCATCAAAAGCAGAATGTGCCCCTAGGTGCGTTCTAATGTAAACTCTAGTGTGTACTGTACACGCATTTTGTAGCTTATTTTAGAACCTAGGGATAATATTTTCTATGGGAAAACTGCAGATTTGGGAATGCATTGTATATCAGGAATGATTATCACCTGCTATAAGTGTGAATTTCATTGTACTGCAAAAACCTGTGAATGTCCCTTTGTACCTTTATAACACAGTGTAGAGTTGCCAATAAAAGGCTAAAGTGAGCTCACTTATTCCAGCTGAATGCCAGTTGTGTGGAATCTGTGGATCCTACCTCAGTTTGTAGGTTTAGGTGGTGCCCTGGCTGTATCTAGTATTGAGGTTGACTTTTGTCTCCATGAATCGCCTAGCTTCTGATTAACCAGTTGTATTATACTGGGGCAATTCAGTTTTCTTTAACAAGATACTTTAAATCTCCATTCGCTTTTGAGTTAATGCTTGGATATGATGTTAGTTTTTTACATATATCACTATTTTGTTTTTTTCAGAGTAATGAAAGAAGTTACTGCTTTCTGACCTCTATGATGTTCTTTTCATGTAGTACATAAACCCTTTGCTCTCCTGTACCAGTGTCAGAGATAACATCACCTGAGTATTTTAAATAACTGTCTGGGTTACATGATACTTTCTGTATTGTTGCTTTTCCTCCACCTTCCAGCAGTTCAAAATTTTTGGATCTGAATCTCTGACTTACATGCCTTCCCAGAGAAATAAATGCATAAGACACACACAAAAAAATATATTCATATATTGGAGAACAAGTCTTATGAAGGGCTGCTCAGGGAACTGGGGTTGTTTAGTCTGGAGAAGAGGAGGCTGAGGGGAGACCTTATTGCCTTCTACAACTTCCTGAAAGGAGGGTGTAGTGAGGAGGGTGTTGGTCTCTTTGCCCAAGTAACTAGCAATAGGATGAGAGGAAATGACCTCAAGTTGCGCCAGGGGAGGTTTAGATTGGATATTAGGAAAAATTTCTTTACTGAAAGAGTGGTGAGGCATCAGAATAGGCTGCCCAGGGAGGTGGTGGAGTCATCATCCCTGGAAGTATTCAAAAAATGTGTGGATGTGACACTACGGGACATGGTTTAGTAGGCATGGTGTTGTTGGGTTGATGGTTGGACTAGATCATAGAATCATAGAATCATAAAGGTTGGAAAAGACCTCTGAGATCATCTAGTCCAACCGTCAACCCAAANACTTGTCACTAGCTGCCGACTGGATTTAATTCCATTTAAAGATCTTTTCCAGCTGTGATGATTCTATGATTCTGTGATTCTATATATATTAATATATTTATATTAATATTTATATATTTATATAAGTATATTTATATATTTTATATATTTATATGAATATATATTATTTATATATTCATATATTTATAATATGAAATCACATGTCAGTTATGTTCATACTTCTCAAGTCTCCCTCCAATTTAGCAAAACTCAATTTAGCTGACTGACACCCTTCCCACAGGTGATGTGTACCAAGACTGTGTGTTATATATAGTCCTATATCATGATATTCAAAATAATAAGATGTCCCGTATGTTTTCAGTCCTTTTACTGATATTTCTAACTGCCATTCCAGGACAGATCTGTCTCCACTGATTGAAAAGGATCAAGCAAATGAACTTAGATAAGTAACAGGAAAAAGATCTAGGAAAGCTGTGTCCTGATAAAGAACAGTTCTGACGGAAGAAGTGAAGCACTTGATCTGTATCTTCAGAGGTGTTAAAATGGATCTCAGAATCAGTAAGAGTTAGGCACTATAGTTGTCCTCTAAATCACTTCCCAGTGGCCAGTCAACCCAAATACTGTCCATGTCATGCCACAGATGCTGAGACACCCAGTTCCTTATGCAGGCAGAAAGCTTCTCAAACCTGTGCTCCTCTCTTTACCCCATGAACATGGTTGGATCCTGTGAAATGTAGCCAATCTGTATGCAGCATAGGCAAAAAGCAGATGGGAAACAAGCAGCAAACCCACTGCTGAGTAATACATGCTCAGGTGGGGGAGAGTGCCCAGCCAAACATCCCTTCTGGGTTGGTTTGGAGATTGATTTTAGCCTGTATTGTTGAATTCTCTACTAGCTCTCTATAAAGCACTTCTGTGGCAGCCGTTTTACTAAACATACATAAGTAAGTATCTAGTGGACCTTCAATCTGAACCTCAGCGTCCCACTGAAGTGGGGCCTAACTTACAGCTGTATTCAATCTCCGGATATATCAAATACCTATAGCCAAATTAACGTTGCATCTTACACTTTGGAAGTAATTACTGTTACATGCCTCAAATAATAATAACTACACACAATAGATCTCCTATAAAATCTGAATAGATTCAAAAAGAAAATAAGAAAAGCCAGACTGGATTAAAAGTTTCATTTGTACTTGGAATCATTCTATGATACAACCCAGAATGAAACATTTATTCAAAGTAATAAGCTAGATTAAACTCTGATGTAGATAGTACAAAGTCACTGCAGCTAAAGCCAGGATAAATTAAGCTGAATGTGCCTTGGTAAATGTTCAGAATCGGCTCTGGAACACAGTTTTGAAGCAAGTGTTTGGTGTGAATACAAATTTTGCCCTCCACAAAGTTAATACAAGCTCAACTTTCAATATATCATGTGTCTATTCAATGCCACATTGTGTAACTACTTCTAGTCCTAGTGTTATATTTTGACTGTTTTGTAGTGAATTGCTTAGAGGCTCCTTAATAAAATTTATTTGGAAAAAATTTGGAGAGCAGAAAGACAGAGGATTACACTGTCTGTTTCTTAAACTCTGAAACACAAAATAGGGCACACAGGTTGTTACCTAATTTTTTTTAGTTACAATGCACAATAATTCAGCTAATGAACTTCTGAATCTATTTTGTAAAATCAAACAGCATGTAGTAAAACATTAAAAATAACCTTAATAATATATTTACCTTTTTAATATAAAAAGCAAAGCCAAGAGAACACATAGGCTTACCTTTCTTATTTAATTTTAATTTCTGTAAATGTCCTCAGATATTTATAAGATTTAATATATAGCTCTGGGAATCCCACACAGGAAACTACGTTTTTAAGGAACCACTTATAGTGCAAGAACTACCTCAAAATGTTTCTAAACTCAACAACATGAGAGAGAAATAGTACTATATTTTGAGTGACTAATTGTGTAATTACATATCTGCAAAAATTAAAAATTAGTAGAACCTATTGAACAACTAAATGAAATGTCCTGAATTTAATTTAATTTAAATAAGTAAAAATCACGTTTTAATAAACTAATCTATGGGTGGAATTTTTCTCATTTAACTTGTAGCAATCTAAAATTAGGTACCTAGTCCAAATTGGTTGTCTAAGCTCTTTTTATATTCCATAAAGAGTTAGACACCTCCAGAGATAGCCAGGATAAATTTGCCTTCAGAAATAGTTATCTTCCTTCACTTACTATGTAAAAGGAGACTAAATTTAGAGTAGATATCCAACTTTTAGATTATTAAAACTAGATTAATTGTGTCCCATTAAATGCTTTCAAAAGGGGCTACTCATAGGCTGAGGTAAGAGTCACTGTAGGAAGGTAATTACAGTCCCCCTTCCTGTTAAAACCCTTACCTTTCACATTCAATGGACAATTAGGTGGATGAATCTCTTGTATTGGAAGATTGGATCTGTTGATTAGCAATAATGTAATCCATGGAGAATACGGTTCTTTCATAAGTGAATTCTGTAAGAACTTTACATAACAATTCATTAACAGTGGTAAAATTATCAGGCCTGAGAGCTCATTATCTAAAACCCAGTGTGTATGAAAAAGAAATGAGTGAAATGGCCATTTGTTGTGAAATCCATCAAAACATCTTGCAGAAAAATTAACAAAGGAAAGTCACAAAGACTATTATAAAACTAATAAAACCAAAACACAGAAAATAGCAACCAGAACTTTGTTTCTCATTTTCATTCCTTTATACTGAAAAAAGTTTGGGAGGTACAATGAAAGAGGCTAACACTAAAACAAAAACATGAGTAGAAAAATGACATCAAGTAATTGTGGAGGTGGAGAATAGGAACACAGCAGAGGTAGAACAATATAATAAGCAGGTAAAATATTTTTTGACAAGAAAGAAAAGCAACAAAATAATTCCTTAAAAAGACCAGCTGAATTCAAGTGTATTGAGAATTATATTAACAATTATAAATTAAATTTTCATGGATGTTGTATCAGTAAATTATACATCTACAGAGACAGAGACTGCAGCTGAGTCTCTGAGCTACTGCATGCTTCATGGACTTTCTGAAATTGGACTTCTCATTAATTTAATGAAGGTAGAGGACAAGAAAGATAGTTTCTTGAATATGCTCATGGATTAAATTTCTTCTTTTCTAGCAAAACTGAACAATGGATATCATGTGGCAAAAAGGAAAACTTTGAAAAAGTAAACATTTAGCTTGTATTTCTGTATCCTGCAGAAGTTTAGAAAATAATTAATGAGGAGTGTGCTTTAGCCAGTCTGCAAAACAAATGCATTTCAGTTTATACACTATTACATTTTTGTAATAAGTGTTGTTTTAAAAGACCAAGTTTTAAAGCATAAATACAATTCATTATGGTTAGGGCTAAGCAGATATTGATTGCCTCTGATTCTGAAATGAAATATATTCCATTATACAATACAGTATCACATTAATTGCACCTCTTTACTGGGCTGCCCTTCTCTTTTATATCAAGAGCAAATACTTTTTTTCACTGTGAAGCATGTGTGTGGTAGATCAGATCTCTGCATATGAGATCTTATTAATTGCTGAAGTGTTGACTTTCACATTTGACTAATCAATTATGTCAGATTTCATCTCTCAGTTATTGAATTTGGAAAGAACTTTCATGCTTCCTTCCATGCAGCCTCACATGGGGATGTGCTCCCCATAAACATCTGCCAACTAATATATTATGGACATCCAAAATACTTCTTGTTTCTTTCATGGCTGAAAAAGAGTCTTTAGAGTAATTACATTATTGTAGCACTAAAAAACACTGTTATTGGGCTTTCTGCTGTTGCCTTTATTTTTGTACATGCCTCCATTGTTTGAATGCAACTGTTTTCTGCTATGTAAGCTGTAAACTCTTTGGGAAAAAGGTTGACTTTATTTCTCTTTGTAGAGAATATGAGAGTAGATTTTAGTGGGTGCTATCCATCTAATTGATTCTAGGCAGCACGGTAATAGCAATACATGAGGAAATTGTTATTCAGCTTCTTCATAATATAGAGCCAGTTTCTTAACACTAGTATTGCTATGGTAATATTACAGTATTTCACATTAGATGAGATGAAAAAGATTTAGTTGTACTAGGGCAAACCAAAGGTTCACCTAGCCCAGCAGTCTTCAACAATGGGCAGAAGCAGATGCTTAAACGAAGGGCAGAATAAAATTTTATAAACTACAGTTATTCTGAGTATTGTCCCAGAGATTCTCATTATTAGAGGCTTAGGAAGTCCCTGAATGAGCTGTTGTTTCTATTTATCTAAGAATCCTGAATTTCTATTCAGTGAACTTGACTAGTGTCCACTTGAAAGCATGTACATTTTTAGTGTCACAAGACCTTTGGTAAAGCATTCCACAGCTTAGCTAAGTGAAACTATTACTATTAGTGTGACATCAGTCCTAGCCGATGTAATTAATTGGTAGAACTAAAATTAGATGTTTGTCATTGTAATGCACAGTTGTCAAAGTGTTGGGCAATGTGCTTATTCACATACTTGCAGCTTGGCATATATTTCTGTTCCCTTTGGTATGCCATCCTTTACACAACACGTCACATGAAGATTCCCTCTCTGTCCTTGGCACTTGCATTGCTGCCTTCAAAGCAAAATAAAATATACGACTGACAGCAATCCATGGCTAATGGATTAGATGTAAACTGCTTTGTGGTACTTAGAATACAAAAGAAGCAATAGAAAAAGTTTGTTCCATTCCCAGAACAGTTCCTAGGAGGATCTCACAAGATCCATCATTTTGATGGAGGTGCTAATTCAGGTATAATATATATATATATAT
>VZTL01042269.1:4493-15672 GCA_013400535.1 Scopus umbretta | reverse complement strand
TAAATAATAAATATTAATATTAAGCATGTATGCCATTGACCTGGGATTATTAATTTAATATTAATGTCTGAGGCTCAGAGATACAAGTGGCTTTGGCATGTCTATGCCTTCTAGGAAAAGGCAGAATCCTTGCTGTGAAAGGCAACCAGCACAGCAGGACTGAATAACCAAGGGCTGTCCTGTAGCTCTGTAGGACTGGTTGTTGGCAGGTCCTTCTTGCAGGCAGAAGTCATTTAACCACATAGGATGTTCTCAGCTTGTACTGCTAGGCCACTTCCAGGAGTGACAACCTAAGACAATGCTGAATCCCTTTTGCTGTAAAACTTCATCAGTTCTTGAGACCCTGTCAGAGTAGCTACAGGAGTGAAATATTTTTTTCCTTGGAAGACCTCTGCCATCATCAAACTGTCACTTAAATGTACAGAATCAGAGAAGAAAGGTGGGAAGGAGGAAGACGAGAGAAAGCACAAATGACTATTTTTGATGAATAATACAACTTAGCCTTGAAATATCTCAGTTTTCACCAAATGAATTATGAATGTGGTAAGAACACAAACCCAAGATTACTCACCAGTTAAAATTCACTTCTATCCATCCTCAAAATTATTTTTATCACAACTTACCGATCACACCATCTTTTAATGGATGAAATGTTCTTGTATGGGTTTTGCTATATCATTCTGTTCCAACGCAGACAATGGTGGTATCTGTGACAGCAGTTTCCTTCCTACCATATACCAATGTAGGTATTTCTTATGGGCCATTACCTCTGTTTTAGTTTGTTTTAAGTATATCTAGAACTACTTTTCAGCAACCACTTATTTATTTTCCTCTACTGGAGAAAATCTCATGCTTGCTTAACAGTTTATCTCTGAAGGACTTTACAAAGCTGTAAGCCCTAAAGACTTACATTAATGGAATGAGGATTTATAGAAAAGGGGGATTATATATGTAAACTAATAGGACAGGTACACAAGAGGGAGACAGTAGGAATGAGGATTGTGGGAAGTGTGCAAGAAGAGTGCCTCTGGAGAAGAAAGAATGGAAAACAACAAGTTACTGGTGCAGATTGCTTAGTTTCCACTCAGTATATTTTTGCTGTTTCTTTTCACAGCTTGGGATCAAAAAGAAAAAATACATGCCATACAACCACCAACACAAATACTTCTTCATCAGTGAGTATCTCTGTTCTCCTACAATAGCATGAGGGGTACTAAGGGGGTTTGTAGATCTTACTTTCGACCTGTAGGACTTGAGCAGAACTAAGGTGCATGCATCAAAGAACATAATAATCAGTTTGCATCTAATTTTTGGAGAAGTTGAAGAGCTGACTAGATAAACAACAGAATGGGAAGCCAGATAAGCTTTGGGGCTGTGGAAGCCACTTCCTGAAATACTACTCTGTCGCTGTTCCTCAGTTAGAAGCCTAAACTGAAATCTCAGGTTTGTAAGCACTATCTGGTTAACGGACAGACCTAGAAATGTTTAGAGGCGCTAATCATAGAACAGTTTGGGTTGGAAGGGACCTCCGAAGATCATCTAGTCCAACCGCCCTGCAATGAGCAGGGACATCTTCAACTACATCAGGTTGCTCAGAGCTCCACATAACATCCTAACCAGTATCAGTCGGTTGCTTTCTTGCAAAGTGGTTACTATGGTACTCAAAAGGACTATTAAGATTCTGGGGTCTCATCCTCCTTATTTTTCAGGATTCTCCACACCCCTTTTTGTGTTCACTCTTTTCTAAAAGAAGCTGTGGTCATAGCTTTCCATGAGGAAACAGAAGGCAATACTACCTGTGTTGACAGGTGACATAAGCAGTAGCAGGTCATCATGCTGAAGAGCAGGAACTGTCATCAATCAAGCTTCAGAGAGCTTCTTGCCTTACCTTTGTTTTGCCTCTTGAGGTCAGCAGGCTCCCAGATTGTTTACTGTTCGTCTGCATTGACGCATACTGATATCATCCAGAAAATTCTGCAGCCCTAAAACTTCTCCAAATGTTCTCCATATTAAGTAGCTGTTCAGGGATCCTTCACTTCCAGTTTGATTATCTGTCGTTCAGTCCATGACATTACCAGTGATAATGAATTCTCCCTTACAGCTCTTCCTCCGCTCCTGTTTCCCACCTACTTCCAGTGCCACACATTTTATATTGCATACACAAAAAGGTATTGGGTGGTAAGTATTGCTACTTGTGCAACCAGGAAGGGGTCAGTTGTGGGCCTCCAATCTTTTGTCTGAACACGGAGCCAGCTTCTGTCCAGAGCTCAGTCCCTGCTGTGTGACGCTGTATGCCATTCAGTTAAGCCTAATATGACAGTCTGTTTGGTGCAGTGTTTTCAGTGGCTCTGCATACTTTCTGCTAAAGCTGTTACGTTCCCCAAGTTGACAATAAAAGCCTGAAAACAAGCAACAGGCTATTTAGCTTGTACCACTTTGCCTTATTCGCAGACCCACAAAGCATACTGTCTCCTTTGGTTTGGGAAGCAAATTGGAAGGTCTGTAGTGGTCAGGAAGAGGAGGATGTGGATTTATAGGAACTCTTGTCCTTGATTTGTTGCAATATGCATATACTTGACATTACTTCCTATGCCAGGTAGCCGGAATTAATGGTTCATTCTTCCTTCTCTTGCGTGTGTTACATATACAGGAAGACAGAGCAACTTCCAGCCAAAAATGAGATCCCTGCTCTAGCACTTAGTTCACTGTGCAGTCCTGGGCAATGATCTGACACAAGTCTTCAGCTCACATTTCTGAATGCATAGCCATTTGCTAATATACTATTCTACTTACAAGGGCAAATGCTCAGATTCATCTCTATTATAGCAAGCTACAAAAAGTGTTAATGGCTTATGTTAACTTAGATTGCTCCAGATGATTCAATTTAGCAAAAACCTACAGAGGCTCAATGTAGATTGTTCTCTTGTACATATAACATGAAGCTTAGAAAAAGATTTAAGCGAATGCAATTTATAATGATTTTCTTTTCTTGTTTTCTCTGATTTTGGTAGGACTTAGCCTGGATGCTGACCTTCTATATCAGATTCTTTTTTACTTATGGATCATTCTTAGAAATAAAGACTCTCCTGGCGTATTTTTTTATATGCAGGTGATATCCCTTTAGAAGGTTCTTCAGCCTTCCTCTACATATTCTTTCCATCTGTGCCCGCCTGCCTGCCTTTGCTTATCTTTCCGCATTCTCCCTGGCCATCTTATTTTTTGCATAATTTTTTAATTCCATAAAGTTAAACTAAGACTATTCTGCTTAACTGCTAGTTCAAGTTTTACGTTGCCTTATTGGCTCTGGCAGGAAAGAGACTTCACTGAGTGCTGAACAAATTGAGAAATACTTGCCTTACCTAACATTCAGTGCTTTGGGTGTTGGGTCTGCTACTGATTAGCCAAAGAGAACATTTAACAGAAACAGCTTGGCCTGGGCTTGCAAACGCCCAGGCATTATCCAGCAGCACTGGCTTGAACAGACAATATACTCGCCACTTGAATCATTTTCCTGATTCTAATCAGTTTGGTCCTTGGCTACCAATAAAATAAGATGAATAACAGGCTACATCAGTTTCATAACAAAACATATTAAATAATCATGAGTTTCCTAAGGAAGTATGAAACTTCCAAGTTTTGGAAGTTCTTCCAGGTGCTGGATTAGCAAGGCTGGTGTTCAGCCATGTGTTTGTAAGTCTGGCTATGCTGTTATTTCAATGGCCTATCATTGACTCGCTTACCTGTCACTGAATTCTGGCCTCTTGTCTGATTGCACAGGATGCTGTCGAGCAGCTGGTTTGTCTGGGTTTCACAGATGAACCATATCCCTATGGATATTTACTATGACAACAATTTGGACTGGGTGTCTACTCAGGTAAAATATTTTCCATTCTTAAGAATTGTGGCCATACATAACCATAAAACAATCAAGTCTTCTGTGGCATTAAGGGTGAAAACCTGTTGGTAACTGGGAAGTGAAGGTTAATAGGATAATGGGATTCAGTTACAGTAACAGTAAAGGAGGACAGCAATGGCACGTTCATGGGCAATCTAAAACCAAAGCTAGGTCCCAGCTCTATTTCCTAAACATACCCACCTTCCCACTTATTGCATCATTCTGTATTGGACCTTTTCTGCTTATGCGGAGATGGAGGTTTGTGTCCTGCTCTTGCTAAGCGATTTTGCACTAGTAAATGCCAGTGTGGTGTCCCCTCTTTGCAGAGACACTTATTGGAGTCCAGTAGTAAAGCCTGACCATCACAGAAGTACCCTGCCATCTCTGCTTTTTCTGCAGACATAGGTTTGAGAAGACCCAGGAGGAACTTTTGACTGTTCACATGCATTCACAGGAGCACAGAGCCAACTCCTAGTTTTACCATGGTCCATGTTAGCCAGTCTACGTACCTCTGCTGGTCCACAAGCTGAAGGAGGATTATGATCCCTGGCTTGAGGTAGCTCAGCTTAGGCTAAAAGAAAACAACAGAACAGAGTAGCACAGCCTGCTGTGCTCTTGAGACAAATGAGAAAGGCTGCAGTCACCAATCTGCACTGACTTTGCTTTCCTTTCCGCTCCTCTAGCTCCAGGCAACATGCAATGTTGAGCAGTCTCTGTTCAATGACTGGTTTACTGGGCACCTGAACTTCCAGATTGAACATCAGTGAGTACACACCCTGAGAGAGAATTTTCTTCCCTCTTTTTTTTTTTTTTTTTTTTTTTAAGCAAACCATCTACCATATGTTCTCCCCTGAAAGNCAATGAGTTTGTCTTTAAAAAGACTGAAAACCCTAAAAAGACTCATAGTGTAATTCAAAACCTTCACTGGACCCACAGGAAGGTGAGAATGACTAGCGAAAATTGTACATGGGCAGGATCTATGAAACCATACAGACAGCAACAGGGTCTATCCAAAGTAGTAGCTCATAAGCGTTAGTGAAAATGTACACGCTAAGGCGCCCTGTTTATAGTCTGACATGGTAGCTTAAGCCTACTTATACTGACTACTTACACTATTGCTCTAGAGACTGAGCTATGCAACTGGAGGATGGGCTCATCTCCTTTTCTGTGCTATGCAGATGGTTACTTCTGGAGAAAGGGGAGGGGGAAAGTAGATCCTTCCAGTTTATAGCATCACTTAATCTGGAGAACTGTGGCTTCAGAGATGCTAGAGACAACTGTGGAAAATAACAGAGGGGGAAAGCAGGAAAGTATTACATGTCACTTGTGTTAAAAGCACACTAAGGGGAAAGAAGAGCCAGTGTGAGCTGTGTGATTCCTGGGAAGTAGTAATGAATGCGAACATGTGAAAGGTAATATTTCTCATGGGGCACTGGAAGAGAATTTGTTTGTCTCCTGTTCACAGCCTATTCCCCACAATGCCAAGACACAACTACTGGAAGGTGGCTCCGCTGGTGAAGTCCTTGTGTGCCAAACACGGCATTGAGTACCAATGTAAACCGTTGCTCACGGCTTTTGCAGACATTGTGCAGTAAGTAACAACACACTGGCAAAACATTGCAGAAGGATGTAGGAGAGACTGGAAGCCTAAGAACAAGAGTTGGCTTGTTCTTCTCTTGCAAATCAACACACAGAAACACTCTTTCCCTTGTCCCCATCAACACTCCCCTAAGCAACCCTCCATAATGTGGCCTCTTGTGCTCTCTCTCTCTCAGCTCTCTGAAGAGTTCAGGAGAGCTCTGGCTTGATGCCTACCTACACAAATAAGAAGACAAAGCTTGATGGCACCATTCACAGACTACCACATCTTTGCATTCCCAGCAAGCTGAGGAGCAGGGACCACAAGGGACTCTACGGCAGAAGAAAGTGGTTAAGAGCTGAAGGATATGATTGCAATAGATATGAAGTTACCTGAATTTTACTTCTGGTCTTTCCTGGTGTTTTGGCTCAAGTATGTTAATAGTGGATAGGGCAAGTAGAAGATGACTGGTTAGAACAAGAGAAACTCTTTGCTAGCTGTGTCGGAGTAAATATGATCAAGAGCGTTTCTGAGCCTGAGTATGTGTTCAAGTCAGATTATGGACTGGTGCAGCTGCACACACTTAACTTCAAGTCAGAGTCCTCTGACCAGCTTTTTTTAGGTACTCCTCTTGTGAAGGGTTTAATGATTAATACAAAATCTGCTTATTTAAAGTCATTTGAAATTGTACAAGATTTTGAATTAACATGGTGTTCCAGTAATGCACTTAAATCACAATAAATTATAATAAACTACATCTCACACTTAGAGTATAGCAATTGCAATATGCTATTGAATAACAACATAAACATGTTTCCCACTACTGCTCTCTTGAGTATCTTCATCCTCACAATGCCAGGCATCCCCAGTTGTCAGGAAGAAATACATGGCTTGAAACCAGGTCCAAAATGGGCACCTGTTGATGCAAGCTCCCACAGAAGTGTCCAGGAAGGTATAAAACACCAGCTTACCCAAAAAGCTTTTGAAGTGGATCCAACAGCAGCTGGACTGCTGAGGCTTTCACGCTTCTGGTATGATACAGGAGACACCTGCACCATGAAGGAGCAGGAAGGATGAACACACTCACCGTCAGCTAGGGAACTAATTCTTTTTTTTTTTTTTTCCTTCTCATAGTTCATAAAACAAGAGTTATGGCTTATGTATTATGAAAGCTTATGACCTGAGTAGTGAATAAGGGAATTGATATGACAGGCCAGTAGAGGCAACAGGGGATTTAGCTACTCTTTGTTGTGTTATTTTGTCACGTTTCTTAATAAGCTCATAAAATAAAGTTTAAATCATGTTGTCCTGTAACTTTGAGATCCAAATGGACTGTGACAGGCACTAACCCTAACCCAAAACCTAACAGGCCCAAGCCCAAACTGTAATCCTAATGGCCCTACCCTTGGCCTAATCTTAACAGGCCCTAACCCTAATGCTAACCTAACCCTAATTCTAATGGCCCTAACCATAACACTAAACCTAACCCTTACCTTAGCAGCCCTAACCCTAATGGACCCTAAACCTTACCCTTATCCCTAACTCTAATGTTCCTAACACTAATAGGCCGTAACACTAAGCATAACTCTAACACTAATGACCCTAACCTTAACGCCAAAACTTATAGGCACTAACCTGAACCCTAACGGCCCTAACCCAAATAGTCCCTAACACTAAGCCTAACCCTAATAGGCCCTTACCCCAGCTCTAATAGGCCCTAACCTTAATGACTCTAACCCTAAACCTAACCCTAGTCCATTCAAACAAATAAATTTGAGGATTTTTTGACTAAATGAATGACAAGAACGACGGCCACGTGAACTCATTGTGATGCAGAGTTTCTCTTGCTCCAGACTACATCCTGGCTACTTTTTAAATAAGCATCACACAAGGTGCAGTGCCAGTCATTTGGACTCGAACATTGGCCTTATATTATAAGGGAACAACAGTACAGCATCCAGACTCAAGGTTTTAAAGTGAGCCACAGATTTCTGTGTGTCAAAGCTTATTAAGGGAAGGCTTATTAAGATCAAGATTATTGAGGCAGTTTTGAGAGTTCAAGAGTACACTGAAGAACTTGAGCGGGCTCAGATTTTGACTTTGCCAGTCAGAAGATGAGTCAGAGAAAGAGGCTGATCTAGGTATTTTGAATCACCCTTGAGAGGAGGCAAAATCTCTCCATTAATCAGTAACAGAGTGTGTTCTTTGTCTGAATTGAGCACCATCGTGAGTACATTACTCAGACCCTGAAAGAAAAGACTAACTTGGAAAGGGGACTTTAAGTACAAAAAAAATTCATTTGAGTATCAGCAGTTAAGACCACTTTCTTACAATAATGAAAGCAATGAAGTTAATAAATAGAGATCTCACCTGGTAACAAGATATAAGAAAGCCTCTTGATTAGATAATGAATGGACTTTGTATTGTTTGTGCAATGATTATCTGAATTATACATGCCATACTCAGCACTGACTTTTACTTAAAAACCTTTAACCCAGTATAGTCAGCCAGAACACGTAAAAGATTTGTTATTAAACCATTTTCTGCCCTGGAAAAAGTGCAATTATGTTTAGAGGTTAACAGCACAAAGTATGATGCCCGAACTGTGGGAGTAAAAGAAGTGAATCCTGAAAACTCAGTGGGAGAAGTAAGGAGTGAAGCAGTACTGAGAAAGCTATCCGTTATTCACAAACACATTTCCAGTATTTGAAAAAGCCTTTTAAAATTACTTTAAGTAGTCTTTTAAAATAATTTCTTTGGGTTGATAAGAGGCCTGATTTTGAAGACCAGCATTTGATTTTTTGGACCTTTGACATCATTGGGCTCCTAGTGCCATTTGCAGTCAGGACCCCTGTAAGTCAAAATGCAATTAAAAAAACCCAGCTGCAAATGTTTTCATTAGTTGAGGACCCAACAGCGTGCAAATGAGGAAAGGCGTGCAAGAAGTTTGAGCAAGACTGAGATGAAGGGCTGTGGATAGATGTGGAATAAAGCCTAAGCAATATGGCTCAATGCCAGAGCAAACAGGAGGAGCTGCCAAATTTTCCCCAGGTATCTTCGACCGATCATATCAGTGTGGTAGGTAGCATAGGTTTAGATGAAAGGCTGTCTGTATTACCTCAGAAAAATATTTAATAGCTTGGTGAGATTTTACACAGAAGATATCACTGTGAGGGCCAAAGAAGGAAATGTATACAAATTAGTTACACAACCCAACAGAAAAGCATTAAAAAAAAAAAAGACTCTTACATAAAGAAGTTATGGTACATGAAAACATAGTGGGAGTAAAATTAGCATCACCACTACCGTATCTTCTCTAAATGTGAAGAAAGATGGAAATAATACAAAATATTAACCAACTTGTTCTAAAATACAGCCTTTATTCCTGCAATCCTGAAATGCAAATTCTATTCTTTTCCAATGGTCATACCTTGAAATCACAAGTCCAGAACAGAGAGTTTCCACTGGAAATAATATTGAAAAGTTGAAATTTAAATTACGTATTTTTTTCTGAGAAATTCTCTCTGAAAAAGGAGTATGTTTTAAGAAATACCAGTGTGCGTGACAAATTCCATTTCATATATGGCACCTCATATGAATAGCTAGATATTAAGTAAATGAAATAAGGACATTCAATGTCTTCTGTGTTATAAAGCTGAATGGTAAATAATAAAAAAACCCCTTCATCTTTAAACAAAAAGCTGTACCTGTTAAAAGATTGACAGAACTTAGGCAAACTTTCTATACTATAATCACACTGTTTATTTCACGGAAGTGTTGAAACTATTCCTCATCCTGCAGTCTTCACAGACTTGTACGTATATGCCTATCAGATGCATAACTTCCCTAAGAAAAGCTTGTAACTAATTTGTTTTAAATCTAAAGAAAGAGCAGCATTTAGGAAAAGTAATGAGCGTCAAAAGCACCTTGGGCTCTGCGCATATGCAATCAGTCAAGCAGAGAAAATGAGCAGAGATTTCTTCAGTCTCGCTTTTCCAACTTCCCTCCACAAAGTCAAGAGCATTGTCAAGACCCTGTAGACAATATGAGAGCTATGATTATGCAGAGCTACATGGTTTCATCTCTTTAGTATGTGCTAATTTTGATTTTTCCCCTCATCTCAAGCTACACAAAAAGGAACACCAGACTAATCACCTTATTTAACTGGGTTTCACAGGAAGATTAGAGGAAAACATTCAAGCGCGGCAAAACGTGGTAGACTTCTGTTAAAGATTACACCTTTAGGCAGAGCAAGTGTTGTGTAATTTAAAGCAGCACTGGTTTGGCCAGCTTGCTGCTTCAGCAGAGCCAGCTGGGAACAGGTCGTGCAGACCTCTGCTCAAGCAGGGGGACAGCGGTGCGACATTTGGGCAGTCGTTCGCTAAAACAGTCAACAAAAGATGATGTTTGATCAAATGGGCAATTTACTCTGCATATTTTCCTTTGATCTATTATATCAAGAGAATGTGAGGATGAAGAAACAAGATGTTTAACTGAGTTGTTTTCTAAAAGTGAGGAGGAACTAAAAAGAAGGCTGGACATGATTCATGAGGGTGAAGTATCTGCAGTGGACTGCATAAAGCAAGCTGAGAGATTGGTGTTTGGGTCCCCCAGTGGTCTCCGCCTCCTAGACACCCTCACCCTTTCACAGTCTTACACACCAACAGTCCGAGTATGCAAAAGGAGATAGCAACTTCCACAAGAACTCAGTTACCCACTTCTTCACACATTTTCAGTGGCAACCCTGGCAGCATCTGTGAGTTAAAGCCGAAAACTCACCCATTTACCACCACTAGCACAGAGGCAGGGAAGGCTGCCTTAAGGCATTTTACATTTTCATTCTGTTTGGGGAGTGTTGCAACTGCAACTTAGTCTGTAAACAGTATCTCCCATCATCCTTATTCCTCAATAATTCTTACAACATATATGTACAAGGTCAAGGAAAGATTCCTGAGACTTAAGTGTAGAAAATAGGAAAGAGATGATTCTTCCCCAGCTATTTGTTTGTGGAAGAGTCCATCCACTTGTGTGTCAATGCTGTTGCTATAAATTCTCAATCAATCACTGCGAGACAAGGATTTATTGCACTGGGAAAAAAAAAAAATCAATAAAAAAGAATAACAAAGTTCCCAATACTGGTCAAAGTTTTAAAATGGTGAAATCTGAGAGGAATGAGCAAAGAATAAACACTGAAGTTAACAGACACAGCAAAGCTATATTTTTGTGATTTATGACACGCTATGAAACAGGAAAGGAAGTTTTCATCTGACTTGTTCCATTACAGCTTTGCAGTATTTGAATCGAATCATTGGATCCAACTTTGATTACAGCAACTGAGCAAAACGCCTTTTACAATCTTGTAATGATTTGAATGAGATGGATTAAGATCAGGATGAATGTGTCTGAGGTTTTCAAGAAACTACGAAGATATTGTCTGCAAGCTCTTCTGAGAAAAACGCAAAGTAACCAGTGCCTACTGTTTTCTTTCAAGGTAAAGAGCAATGTATAATCATTTAATGAAACAGGTCAGGCTGCAACTTCTAGGCTGAAAAATGTTACCATTAATCATGTAACAGTACTAGACCTCCTTGATCCAGCTACTTTGCTCTGGTAAGCAGGACGTAAGTTTGTTGGGTTTTGTTGGGTTTTTTTTTTGGGTTTGTTTTTTTTTTTTTTTTTTTTTTTTTTAAAAAACAAAAACTTTT
>VZTL01042267.1:3892-24201 GCA_013400535.1 Scopus umbretta | reverse complement strand
TCGTCGCCGCTTTGCAGCTCAGCGGTGATTTCTTCTCCCCGTTTTCCAGGGCACTTCACCTCAGCGGAGGATTTGAACTTGCTGATCGCCAAGAACACGCGACTGGAGATCTACGTGGTGACGGCGGAGGGGCTGCGGCCCGTCAAGGAGGTGGGGATGTACGGCAAGACCGCCGTCATGGAGCTCTTCCGCCCCAAGGTGGGTGCGCGGCGGGGCCGGGGGCCGCCCGCCGGCTGGGGAGGGCAGGCGCGGGCGCGCCGGGGCCTCTGGCTCTGACGCCCCCCTGAAGGCACGCCGCCGCTCCGCTTTCGCAGGGGGAGAGCAAGGATTTGTTGTTCATCCTGACAGCCAAGTATAACGCCTGCATCCTCGAGTACAAGCAGAACGGGGACAGCATTGATATTATAACCCGTGCCCATGGCAACGTGCAGGTGAGTGAAGCTGCAGCACCCAGAAAGGGTGGATCCCCTTCCTTAGGGATGGTCTTGTTTTGCCAGTGACGAGGTTGTGCCTCGGTGACGGGTTTCTGCCTCGGTCGTGGTTCTTTGCCTACCGCTGACTCTGGCGTGGTTCACCTGCTGCCTGTTTCCAGAGGCTTTTGCCTGCAGCGAGTCAGACTGAGAACGTGCCTACATCTATGTTCTCGGGGCAGTTCGCAGAATAATAAGGTTAATTTGAGATATTCCTACTGTGAAGAGAATTAGTGCTTAAAACTCAGTGTCGGGTAGAATTTTTCCTGGGAAATGACTCCTCTGGTGTTTTCTGGCCGCTCTCTACGTGCTGCATACCAGAAGCATGGCTGCCGAAGTTACTCGTACCATCGTGGCCATACAGCGTTGTTAATAATTGTAGATGTTCTCCATTGTTCTGTTCTGCGTGGATTAAAATCACACCTTCTGAGCAGGTCAGAGATCCATGTGTCTTGGCTTTTTGTTAGTCGTTAGCCAAATGATTTCCATCAGCTGTCAAGCCAAAATATCTTCCACGTGTTTCCAAGCACGGAGCTTCCACGGACTTACTGTCGGTGGAGCTGAGCAGGGGGTTACGGGCAGGAGCTGTAGGTGGGCATGTCCTGCCAGTAACGTGTTGGTGTGTTTGGGGAAAAGTGCTTAATCTTCCCGTGCCACCGTTCTGCCTCCTGACGTATGGAGATGCTGATATCGGCCCCCGCTGAGGGGGCTGTGGGGGCTGATAACGGGGCTGGATTTCCGGAGGGTGATTTTTGGTCACGGATATCAACGCGCTTCACAGCAGTGGAGAGCATTCCTCTCTGTCAGCGATAGAAAGCAGAGATGCAGGACAGCAGTGTGGCTTCTCTGAGGTCATTCAGTAGAGAACTGGGATTAGAAAACCAGTTACAGGGTCCGCTCCTGGCGCACCTGGTTCCCGGGAAAGAGAAAGCGTGTGCTATAGGAGTTCTGCCAGGCTTTTGGGTGGAGAGAACCTGCTGCTTTAGGCAGGAGATGCCTGAATTGCCTTTAGCTTGCCAGATGGTATTTTGAAGCCTGCTGGGAGGTGTGCAGGGAGTCCTTCCTCAGCCAAAGGGTGGTCACTCTCATACCTGCTATTCTCAAATCCCACGTGGGGATCTTTTTCTAATGCTAATCACCCTTTCTCTTTCCCCTCTCCACGGGTCCCTCGCTCAGGATCGCATCGGTCGTCCCTCAGAGACTGGCATAATTGGCATCATTGACCCAGAGTGCCGGATGATCGGCCTGCGGCTCTACGATGGCCTCTTCAAGGTCATTCCCCTGGACCGGGAGAACAAGGAGTTAAAGGCTTTTAACATCCGCCTGGAAGAGCTCCAAGTCATCGATGTGAAGTTTCTCTATGGCTGTCAGGCTCCAACCATCTGCTTCGTCTACCAGGTACCTTGTTCTCGATTGGTGACTCAAGCAGAGGGTGCTGGAGACGGCTGGTGCACCAGCCAAGGTCCCTAAAGGTCTTCCAAAGGGCTTGGAGCAGCGGCAGTGTCCTGGAGCCAATGCTGTCCTGGAGCCAATGCTGTCCTGCAGTGCCTTGGGCAGAGCGAGAGACGATTCTGGCTCCCGCAGGTTTATTGTGTAGCTGAGGAAAGTCCATGTTCCTCTGTGCTGCTTTTTTGTCCATTTCTGGGAGAGAGGAAGCCACGCTCTCCCACGGGAGAACCGGGCAGCCGATGCTTCGGATGGGACCGTTTCCTTGTTAAACACTCAGGAGGAGCGCATGGGTCTTTCCAGGAGGTGCTGAGCAGGTGGCTTAGAGCTAGAGTCAGTTGTTGCCTGTAGGTGCTGCTGTGAGGCTTGAGCCTTCCTCTTAAAAAAAAAAAAAAAAAAAAAAAAAAAAAAAACAACCAAAAAAAGGCAATATGTCTTGTGGTTTTTGGGAGGCCACTCCGGGAGCCTAAAGATGGGCCGTAACCTCTCCTGTCGCCTGGGTCCTCACGGAGGCAGTGTTTATAGGCCCTTCTCCAAATGCTTATTTTGAACCAAAGAGCTTTTGCTGTGCTGACTGGCCGAGGGATTATCTTTGCTTTGTCAAATTCCAGGCTAGCCTGGGCCTAGCTGAAAGTTCCTGGGATGGCAGCCCATAGGATCTGCTGTGAATTCCGTTCCGCTTCGGCGTGGTTCTTAGTGGCAAACTCGCACCGTAAGAGCTACTAACCATGCGGCAGCAGTGACTTGATTATTCCCTATCTGGGTGCTGTTGAACCCTCCTGACAGCTCCCGAGTAAAGGCACGGGGCAGAAATTGTCACCACGTAGCTCGGGGTTGGGAGGGCAGCCCAGACGCAAGCCCGCGTCAAGGCAGTGCTCTTGCCCTGCCCTGTGGGGAGCTGGTGCTCTCCCTTGGCGCCCGAATAAACGCCAGCGGGCTCTCCTCAGCCTTGCTGGGAAGCGTCCCCAGCTGCCTCGTGTCGTGCCCGCCTCGCAGATGCTCGCGTGGCGATTTAACGCTGTGCGCAAAAAAGGAAGACGACAGGGAGGGGGTTGATTAAGAGGCTCGACCTGAAAAAGCAAAGGATTTTCAGCTAACGTGTAGGAACAAGCACTGTTTTCTTACAACAAGCACTGCCGTTCTTCCGTTTAGGGGAGAAGGGAGTCACGACCCCTCGTATGAGAGAGTGGAGCCTGACCTGCAGGGCTGCGTCGCGCACGCTTTCACAACACGCAGCTGTCTTGCTTCTGTGCGACCGGGGAGTGCGCGTGGGGACCGTATTTTTATCCCATGCGGCCATGCTGGCTTTGAAACCCGGCGTCAGAAGGGAAGCTCCTAGCCAGCCTCCGCTGTAGAAACACGCGCTAAAGGTGGCTGGCTTACGGTGTGTTGCTGGTTTTGGCTCGCTGCCTGGGTGCCTTCCCCAAAGCTAGGAAGCCTGGCTAGGTGCTGTGCTGCCCTGAGAAGCGCCGAGCGTATCCGTGACTTTGGTTAGTACCGTGGCTGTTGTGTGCTGGGGAAACTGAGGCAGAGAGGGATGGTGATTTGGGCAAATTCGTAAACTCGGTGTCAGGGTCTGGCCAGTTTCCACTCGGTGCTCAAGAGCCTCGTAAAGGAGGAGCTTGGTCACCCCATGTAGTCAGCAAGTAAAAAAGGCCTTATCTGGAGATCTGACATCTTCACAGATTAAATCAGAGCAAATCTGTTAACGGTTTGTTCGTTATAAATAGGTATTGTATGAATAAAAAGTAAATTAATAGCTTGCTCTGTGTCTATCGCTCTCAATACGAATTTTATCCTCGCAGCAGGAGTGAGATGTAAGCTCTGTCTGACTCACTAGGCCTTACATAAAACTCTGGCTTTGTTTTGGTCCCTGGGTGTCTGACTTGCGTGTGTGCGGAGAGGGGAACGTTTCCAAGTTGCTGCTTTGATTCCTTCTCAATTTATTAATCATTATCACAGGATTTGGGCTGAATAGAAGAGCAGCATCTGAGATAAGTTTTGCCTAGCTCTGAAACCAGAGGAAGATACCACAAAAAGGGGAAGTTCGTAAAAATAAAAAAAGGCTTGAGAGCTGCTGTGGTGTGGAGTAAAAAGGTCCCCAGAAACGTCAAAAGTTTCATTGATGACTCCTCGGCCATTTTAACAGCCCCACTTGGACTCTCTCCTCCCCACGGAGCTATTTCTCCTCCTGGCTCCCCTTTCTCTGTCAGCCAGTCCTGCCCTTTGCTTCCCTCGGTGCTGCACCGCTGGCTCTCGCCAGGACCTCGGGCTCCGGAGCGCCGCCGGTGAGGATGTTTGCCAAGCGGCAGAGGCTGTGAGGGGTGAGCCAGGAGGTGCCCAGCTTTCCTGCGAGTGTTTGTTTACAGAGCTGACGGCTGCAGGGAGGAAAAAACCGCTTTTACTCAGATCTGGAAAGTGGCGAGGCATAATAAATAAAAATCTGAACAGCTCTTTTTAAGTAGTTTGATGAACAACGTGACTGAGGAACCCTGGCACCCTGTGACTTAGAGCTTTGTCTTGGCTTTTGGGACATGAAATTGGTCGGTGGATTGTGTTCAAAGCCCTCTCTGTGCTTTGGGTGTTCGTACATCTTTTCTCCATGTGGGTTCCCACGCGCTTGTTGGCTTAGATCACCTTTGCCGTAGCGGGGTGCTGATTTTGGGGGGCTCTTCTCCACCCACCGCATATTTCGGTGAAGCCTGCGTGGACTCACTGCCTCGGAGACTTCTGTGTGCTTCGGGTTTGGTTGAAATTGCCCACTGGGCTAGGAATTGCTGGAATGGCAGAGCCGTCAGGCAAGCAGATTATGTTTCCTCAGGAAACCAGGCTGAAAGGCCTGAGGAGCATCGAGATGGGAGCTCAGCTGCTCCGGCACCTGCACCGCTACAGCAGAGCTGAATTCCTGAACGCCTTGCCGGAGGCGGTGGCGATACTGCGTAGTGCCACTCATGCCCAGATTTGTAGAGCTGCGCGTCAGATGAATCTAAGTCCCAGAAAATCACTTGTATAGAAATGCAAAAATAGTTTTCAGTCTTTTTTGGCACGGGGATTTATTCAAAGGTTGCTCAACGTATGGGTAAAGTTAGGGAGAACGTTAGTGTGTGTATGTTCAGACACATGTGCGGTTTGGGGAGACTGAAGAGGAGGTGGGCAGGGTGGGAAGCCTCAGCAGCTCGCTGGTGCTCGCGGAGTCTCCTTGCTTCACAGGCTGCTGGTCAGCTCTGCTTCAGGAGCCTCTGCTGCTGTGCCCCTGAGGCTGTCGTCAGCCTGCGTCGTCATTTGTGCCTTCTCTTTCAGGACCCTCAGGGTCGCCACGTCAAGACGTACGAGGTGTCCCTGCGCGAGAAGGAGTTTAACAAAGGTCCTTGGAAACAGGAGAATGTAGAGGCTGAGGCCTCCATGGTCATCGCAGGTTGGTCCTTCTTTGTAAAAGATCTCCCCTCCCGTTTCTTTCTCAAGGCCAAATGCCTCCATCGTGCGGCACAGGTTCTCTAATAAGACATTTGTCTTCTCCCCTGCGCAGTGCCAGAGCCCTTTGGAGGTGCGATCATCATTGGGCAGGAGTCTATCACCTATCACAACGGAGATAAATATCTAGCTATAGCTCCACCTATCATCAAGGTGAGTGACTACTGAGATCTAGAAATGCGTCCCGTGGAATTCCTCCATTCCCAGGCCTCTCTCAGACTGCTGGTAGGGTATTGGGCTACTTGTAGTCAAGAATTGAGACTGCTCTTGTCTCCAGGTGTAATCTAATAGGGTCACTGACTCCCAGAGGTTTGGCAAGTGTGGGTGTTTGACACGACGCCTGGTCTGTGTTTTGGGGGACTGAGGGACGTATGTGAGCCTTGTACTGGCGGCAGCATGCATGCCTGCGCTGCAGTGTGTGGCTCTGCTCTCTGTGGAGCGCTCCCAAATGGCGCAGTAAAGTTGAAATCTTGTTTGGGCCCCAGAGAAAGGGATTAATTAGGCGGTAGTGCGTGGTTTGGGCATGGGTCCAGGCCAGAGCCTGGTTTCGTTTCAGGCAGCAAAAGATATGAATGAGCCCCTTGGAGACTTGAGTCCTCCGGTGTATGATTGGGGTGCTTGTTCAAAGGAAAAAAGACTTACAGAGTTTGTGACAGAAGCTGAGCTTGTGGTTTTTGTCAGAGGGACGGGCCAGTTCCCACATTTAAATGGTGCAGGAAGCACAAATGGCACGGCTGAGGTGCCGCTCGGGGCTGAAAGAGGGCTTGAGCTATGATCAAAAGGTCCTTTTAAGCTGGAAATAATGACGGGCTAGAAAAGAGCTATAAATCTTGGGTAAAGAGATACTAATATTGTTGCCTGAATGCCTACAGGCTCTCAGACCACTGCTGGGGCTCTGCGACGCTAGTCTGTTGCATTGGAGCAGGCAGAGCGAGTCGCCTGTGCTCTGCTCACACACAGGTCTGGGCCTTGACCTGCAAGCAGAGGGCAGGCGCATCTGTACTCAAGGCCAGTGCGATGTTTGCATACATCTGCAAGATCAGGATTTTTAAACCAAAACCGAATACGTTGACAGGAGGCCAGGCAGCATCCACCAACAGAGCGAAACGTCTGCGGAGCTTGGGTCCGGAGATGCAGCGGGCTTGGAGCTCTGCAGGTCCCAAATAGCATCCCTGCATCTGCGGAAGGCCTAGCGTTAGGAAAACAGGCTTTCTGATGGCATCTTTCTTGGGCTGTGAACGAGCTAGCGACACGTTTAATTTAGGAACGTGAGGTGGTTCCCAGTGACCGAAAGCGAGACTGTTCGATCACGGATTCCGGTTGCATTTGCTGATACAGCTTATTGAAGGGCGAATCCAGCGCTCTCCCTCTACGCGGGAGGAGTGGGACTCTGCTGTGGATGTGGTTGTTCCCTTCTGGCGTGTACAGAGGTGGTCCTTGCGAGGTGCCCGTTGGAGGCTGTTTCAAGAGGTTCCTAAAAATTCCCTCCTCCTTTGCGTGCAGCAAAGTACGATTGTGTGCCACAACCGTGTGGATCCCAACGGGTCCCGCTACTTGCTGGGGGACATGGAAGGACGCCTCTTCATGCTGCTTCTGGAGAAGGAGGAACAGATGGATGGCACTGTCACCTTGAAGGACCTGCGCGTGGAATTGCTCGGCGAGGTAGGACTCGGCCACGTCGTGTGTGCTGTCCCTGTCACTTCTCGCTGCAGGGCTGGCAGGCTCTGCAGGCTGGAAACACTCCGCTGAGGACCGGGTGGCAGGAACGGTGTCTCTTTTGGAGCACGGGGTGGGGTGAAGCTTCACGGTTGTCACGGCTCTGAACTGTTGGTTGGTTGGAAATTCCCTGTCTGGGCACTTGAAAGTTTATGCCATCTTCCCAGACTTTTGCCTAGTGCTTGTGCGCTGTTCCCGGGAGAAGTTTGGACTCTCTGTGGGTTTTGTAAAGGGATTAAATTCCCCTCCTGTGCCCAGGGTCTCCCTGTTGTGCCGCAGCTCAGATGTGGGGTGCGCGGGGTGCGGCAGGGTCCTTCTCATGCTGGTGTGGTTCATCTGCGTCTTCTCGCTTCTCAGACATCCATTGCAGAGTGCTTGACCTACCTGGACAATGGAGTTGTGTTTGTCGGTTCGCGGCTTGGGGATTCCCAGCTTGTGAAGGTACGTGGCAGCTGTCTTCTGGCTTAGTTGTGTGTTCAGACAGGATTTTGTACGTATTTATTTTTATCATGGCCTCGAGAGCTGTGTGTGGATAAATTCTCCTTTCTTCACCTTGTCTGCCCTAACCCGTTCCACTTGCTTGGTCTTGCTTGTTGAAAGCCAATCATTGTGTTTATTCATAGCTCAACGTGGACAGCAACGAGCAGGGCTCCTATGTCGTGGCTATGGAGACCTTCACCAACCTCGGTCCCATCGTCGACATGTGTGTGGTAGACCTGGAAAGACAAGGCCAAGGGCAGGTGAGGTTGATTCTGCTTTTCTTAGTGCTGGGGATGTTTGTGCCGGCCAGATGTGTGGGTAGGTTGGCCGTGGAAGGAGAAGACTACAAACCGTTTATTGGAGGATCTCAAAGTCTTATCCAGGTGCAGGGATGGTATTGAGGTCTTACACTGGAGAGTGGTATGAGTGGGGAGGCTAATTCTTGGATGCCCTTGTCCATGAGGAAGGGGTTGCCTTCGTGCAATGGGGAAGGATCAACTGCCAAAAAACTTCCTCTGAGAAGTGGAGGAGATGGGTACTCCATCTTCCCCTGAACCAATCACTACAAGGAGGAGTGGGGAAGCTTCCCAGCAGTGGTTGGTAAAGGTCATCTGCTTTTCCTTCAGCTGGTCACATGCTCGGGTGCATTTAAAGAGGGTTCACTGCGGATCATCCGGAACGGCATTGGGATTCATGAGCACGCCAGCATTGACTTGCCGGGGATTAAAGGTGCGTGAGCTGTTCAGTGCTGTCAAATACAACCCGCAGCCTGAGAGGGCCCACTGGGGACACATCGTGCGCCCAGACTGAGGTTGGGCTGTGGGGCAGGGGGCTTCCCACCCACCAGATTTTGGAATGCTGACTGGGCGCAAACGCGGCCTCTCTTTCTTGCAGGCTTGTGGCCCCTGAGGTCAGACTCTCATCGTGAAACAGACAATACGTTGGTGCTGTCCTTTGTTGGCCAGACCAGGTAAGGTGGGGTTAATGCCCAGCCGGGCTCTCAGCCACACGTTGGAGCGTGGCATAACAGGAGTTCCCTTTCCTGTTCAGGGTTCTTATGTTAAATGGAGAGGAAGTAGAAGAGACGGAGCTCACGGGGTTTGTAGATGATCAGCAGACTTTCTTCTGCGGCAACGTGGCACATCAGCAATTGATCCAGGTAATGCCAGTTCTAGGGAAAGGCAGATAGGTCTCTCGTGGTGACCCTACAGCCCTTACTGATTGTAACCTAGATCTGTGCTGCTTCTCTCAGGGGCAGGGTTTGCAGTACGTCACCCTGGGCCGATGTCAGAAGGGAGGTGGTGTTCTGGCCCTGAGCAGCGGTGTTCTCTCTCTCCTCAGATCACCTCTGCCTCTGTGAGACTGGTTAGTCAGGAGCCCAAAGCCCTGGTGAGCGAGTGGAAAGAGCCTAACGGGAAGAACATCAGCGTGGCTTCCTGTAACAGTAACCAGGTAGTGGTGGCTGTGGGACGAGCCCTGTACTACCTGGAGATCCGACCCCAGGAGCTCAGGCAGATCAGGTGGGTGCACGTCTCTCATCCTGGCCTGAGGGCTCTCAGCCTCTGCTCTCTGTCCTTGGGCTCAGGACTGACATCTCTCTCTTCTTCCTCCTTCCCGACAGCTGCACAGAAATGGAGCACGAGGTTGCGTGCCTGGACATCACCCCTTTGGGGGACTCTAACGGCATGTCCCCACTGTGTGCGATCGGGCTCTGGACTGACATCTCTGCCCGCATCCTAAAGCTGCCCTCGTTTGAACTGCTGCACAAAGAGATGCTGGGAGGAGGTAGGGTTCTCCTGGGGCTTGCTGGGTGGCGGCAGCGGCCACTGACCTCGCCGAGTTGTGAGTGACATCAGCCTCTTCTTCTCCTGCTACCTGCAGAAATTATCCCTCGCTCCATCCTGATGACGACCTTCGAGAGCAGCCATTACCTTCTGTGTGCCCTCGGGGATGGAGCTCTCTTCTACTTTGGGCTCAGCCTGGAGACAGGTGACTACAGGGCCTAGCACTGAGCAGGCTGCTGGAGAGAGCGGCTGGACCTGTGCCCTCTTGCTTGGCATGCTTTCCTTCATCCTTCTGCAGAGATCGCTCTTTTTCTTGCTTTCTTTCTGTGACGGGGTCACGCTCAGGTGGGGCTGGCTGTGGGCACTTGGGAGTTGGTGGGTTTCTCCAGCGGACTCTGGAGAAAGGAGATCGATGCTTACATCCATTCCTTTGCTGCCCTGTGCTGACAGCAGGGTGCATTTCCCCGCACTCATTTCTTCCCAAGGTGTTGCAACCGCGTTGCACTCTGCTGTCCTGCTCCGGCGAGCTCCGTTGCGGCAGCTCCCAACACCGGTGCTCCTTTCCTGCAGGCTTGTTGAGTGACCGGAAGAAGGTGACCCTTGGGACCCAGCCCACCGTCCTGAGGACTTTCCGCTCTCTGTCCACCACCAACGTGTTTGCCTGCTCTGACCGCCCCACCGTCATCTACAGCAGTAACCACAAGCTGGTCTTCTCCAATGTCAACCTGAAGGAGGTGAACTACATGTGTCCCCTCAACTCGGATGGGTATCCCGACAGGTGAGCCTGCACCTTGCCTTGTGTGACACCCGATGAGGGAGGTTTGGACTCTGCAGTGGGATCCTGCGACCAACAAACGGGATTCTGGGATCAGGAGTTTTGAGGGGTATGGAGAAGTGGGAGCTTCTTGCTGCGCTACCCACCTTATAAGCGCCATTGCTCACGTGCTGTGTTTTGTTGGTTTTTTTCCCCATGCAGCTTGGCGTTGGCCAATAATAGCACCCTGACAATCGGCACCATTGACGAGATCCAGAAGCTGCACATCCGCACGGTTCCCCTCTATGAATCGCCCAGGTGAGCTGAGCAGTGGGAGGGAGCCTGGCTTGACAGCCCGTGCCCCTGCTGCATGGGACAAGATTGGGGGGAGACCAGCGCAGGGGTTGGGGGGGAGACAGGAACGCAGTCAGCGTTCCTGTTGTGGGCTCAGCTAGCAGGCAGACTGAATTGATGGCTCAAGCTGAGCGCAGTCTGGGCAAGTGAGCAGCTCCTGCCTCTTGTCTCCAGAGCCTCTGTGCTCTCCTTGGAGTGGCCTGTCCTGGCTCTCCTGCCCACGCAGCCCTGTTTGTCCTGCAGGAAAATCTGCTACCAAGAGGTATCGCAGTGTTTTGGTGTGCTTTCAAGTCGTATCGAGGTGCAGGATGCCAGTGGGGGCACCACTGCGCTCAGACCCAGCGCCAGCACCCAGGTGAGGGGTAAAGGCTAGATCGTCCCTGGGCTATGGGTGTCATAGTTCCTCAGGCCAAACCGTGATGCAGATTTTCCTTGACAATCTTCTCTTCCAAAGCTCTGAGTGCAAGCTCTGCCTTTGGCAGCCTGGGAGGAGATGGGGTGGTAAGATCTCTCCGTGGTGGCGAGAAGGGCTCTCTGGGCTGCGCTCTGGCAGCCTTGGCATGCTCACTGTTCTGTCAGATCACCTTTGGGTTTGGGCGCTGACTTTTCAGTCTCCTGTACGGGCTTCTGTTTGGTCTCAAGTGGTTTCCTTCTCCCAGGGATGGAGGCCCAGGTCTCCTTCAGGCACTAGCTCTGGTGGAAGCCACAACGCTGCATAAGCTCTTCTATTAATGCTGTTGCTCAGCAGCGCTACCTCTGCCATGCATGTCACACATCTCTGCTGGTGCAGGGAGTGTGTCCCTTTACTCAGGTCAAGGTTGCTCCTTGCTTCACCTTCGTTCTCCCATTCATTCTTCTGGTTCCTGGTTGCCTCAGCCCTTGTGGAGCAGCGTGAGGACGTGCTGAATAGCACAAGGATGTGACCAATATTCCTGTGTCCTAGGCCCTGTCCAGCAGCGTGAGCACCAGCAAGCTGTTCTCCAGCAGCACAGCACCACATGAGACATCCTTTGGAGAGGAGGTGGAGGTGCACAACCTGCTCATCATAGACCAGCACACCTTCGAAGGTACCAGTTTCAAATACTGGCCATACCCTAGTCCAGTTTTCTCCTCCAGGACAAACCCATCGGCGTGTGGCTGAGACTTGTGATCTTCACAGACTTGTGAAGATCTGTGATCTTGCACGTTTCCTTCAGTCAAAGCATTTTTCCTGGAGGAGCGTCAGCCACGGGACGTAGGTTTAAGGCATAGTGGTTTTCTGATGGCGCAAGGTGGCGGTGGGGAACAGGAGAGGGGATCTCCAGGCAGCCATCTTAGACACACGTTAACTTTTCAGCTGCTCCTAGGCAAGCTGCTCTGCCCACGTGTGGAGGTGCATCCTGCCGGGACCCGGGGGACCCAGTCATTTCTGCCTTTCCCTCTTTACACAGTGCTTCATGCTCACCAGTTTCTGCAAAACGAGTACGCCCTCAGCCTGGTCTCCTGCAAGCTTGGCAAGGATCCAAACACCTACTTCATCGTGGGCACCGCCATGGTGTATCCCGAGGAGGCAGAGCCCAAACAGGGCCGCATCGTTGTCTTCCACTACTCCGACGGTAAGAGCAAGGTCTTCTCGCACCGCCGAGTCCGGCTGCTTGGGGGAGATCAGAGGTGAGCTCCTCAGGCCGGAGAGCGCTCACGTCCCGGTAGCTTGCAGAGAGGTTTTTCCTGAGGGGCCTGCAGCCAGCTGCCCACAGGCAGGATCTGTAGGTGCTGTTACTCTGCTGCAGGCAATCACAGCATGTTTCCTTTCCCCCCATCTCCCAGGGGAGTCCAAGAATCCCTCACCAGAACTGGGATTCTGGGATTTGCTTTCTGTGCGTCTGGCCCTGCTCTCATGTCACTCCTGCGTTACTTGCCCGCAGATCCGCTGAGGCGGTTTCTAGAGAGGGCAGCGTTGTTTAGCGCAGCTCGTCTGACGCCCCTGGCCTTGCCACCCTTGGGAGCGCAGGGCAAATAACTGGGCGGTGCGTGGGTTTATTCCAGGGAAGCTGCAGAGCCTGGCTGAGAAGGAGGTCAAGGGGGCTGTGTATTCCATGGTGGAGTTCAACGGGAAGCTGTTAGCCAGCATCAACAGCACGGTAGGGCTCTTGCAAGACCCTGACTTGTTTCGGGAGCGCGTTTCAGAGCTGGAAGCTGCTCCGCCTGTCAGCCAGGTCCCCGATCTCTGTTGGGGAGTGTGTCTGGGCTGGCGTGGGTGCCCATGCTGGCTCAGAGCCGTGTCCCTTCCTTCAGGTGCGCCTGTATGAGTGGACAGCAGAGAAAGAGCTGCGCACGGAGTGCAACCATTACAACAACATCATGGCGCTCTACCTAAAGACCAAGGGAGACTTCATTCTTGTGGGAGATCTGATGAGGTCTGTCCTCCTCCTTGCGTACAAGCCCATGGAAGGAAACTTCGAGGAGGTATCAATGCTGTTAAATAGTCTTGGGCGAAGGCGTGCTGGGAGCTCGTGCTGTCTCTTCCAGTAGGCTCTGGGCTGGCAGAAGAGTGTTTGAGGTGATAAAAGAAGGAGCCTGGCTCACCCCACCTTGCTAGCCCTTTGAAGGCAAGGCTGTAGGGCTGTGTAATCAGAGCAGCGTCACCTGGACGTGCTTTCGGATGGATCCCTGTGGTTTCTGGAGGGGACGGATCCCCAGGCTTCCAGGAAACTGGGCAACAAATCAGCAGCCTTGAGAACAGCAGGCTCTGGGTGCATGACTGCTGCCTGCCAGGGGTGGGGAGCTGCCATCTGGACTGCCTGTAGGTACAGTTGGAACGGCTTAGTGCGACATTAGCTGCGTCTCAGTCAGCAAATGCAGCGTAGCTGGGGGATGGACCAGGCGCTGAGACAGTCTGTGCACTTAAATTGTTGGAGTGGCTCTGGGCACGGCTTTGGCACGGGCTGGTCTGCGTTCGCCCAGGGAGTGCCCTGGCATTGTCCGAGTGCCGCTCGGGCCAGGGCCACCTCCAGAAGGTACTCGGTGCCTTTCGTGCTCAGCTGCTTCATCTAGCAGAGAGGGACAGACTGGATCCCACCTTGCTCCTGAACGTTGGTGTTGGGTGGGATGAAGATGCTGGGTCACAGGGCAGGCCATCTGTGCACACTGCCTCTCCTCTCGTCCCTTTCCAGATTGCCCGGGACTTCAATCCAAACTGGATGAGTGCCGTGGAGATCCTGGACGACGACAACTTCTTGGGAGCAGAGAATGCTTTCAATTTGTTTGTGTGCCAGAAGGACAGGTGAGCTGGCTGTGAGGGGGAGGTGGCAATGTGTGACGGGAGGGACGGGGTGATAGGACCTTCTGGCCTCCTCCACATTGCAGCCACAGAGGGATGTGTGTCGGGCAGGAAAGCTGGGAGGAGCACGCCCAGCTCTGGGGAGCGGCAAGGTGGGAGCAGGGGAAGCTCTCGTGTCACCTCAGCACAGACTGAGCAGGGCGCTTTGGGTTGCAGCGCGGCCACGACCGATGAGGAGCGCCAACACTTGCAGGAGGTGGGGCTGTCCCACCTGGGAGAGTTCGTCAATGTCTTCTGTCATGGGTCTCTGGTCATGCAGAACCTGGGAGAGACGTCCACACCAACGCAGGGCTCGGTTCTCTTTGGCACAGTCAACGGCATGATTGGTAAGGGTCAGGGTTCCTCAGCCGGAGCGGGAGGGTTGCAGGTCGCCTTCCCTGCTGCTGAGCCTGGGCTGGGGTTTCCTCGCGTTGCCGTTCTTCTCCGTTGCCCAGTCGAGTGACGCTCTGTGCCGTACTCCCCTCGGAAACCTGCTTTT
Organism: Scopus umbretta; assembly: GCA_013400535.1. Taxonomy (NCBI): domain Eukaryota; kingdom Metazoa; phylum Chordata; class Aves; order Pelecaniformes; family Scopidae; genus Scopus; species Scopus umbretta. The sequence continues at coordinate 9,929 of VZTL01042267.1, read as the reverse complement.
CTCTCTGGATTGCTTCCAGGAGAGGAAAGTGCTCTGGCTTTCTTTGAAACTCCCTCCTTGTCCCAGCCCTCGCAGGCACCAGCTTCCGGCACTACTCCAGTCCCGGCAGCCTGCCAATCCCTGCCGGCTGGGAGCTGCCGGGATGTCCTGGGGTGAGCCCTGAACCTTCATCTCCATTTTGCCCGTTGCAGGGCTGGTGACCTCGCTGTCGGAGAGCTGGTACAACCTCCTCCTGGACATGCAGAACAGGCTGAATAAAGTCATCAAGAGCGTGGGCAAGATCGAGCATTCCTTATATCCTTTCGCAGTTCAGTCAGGAGCCTGTGCCGGTCGGTGCTGGGGGCTGGCTTGGGAATCTGGCCTGAGCCAGGTGTGGGGTGGGGTGTTGGAGGTCTGTCTCTGGTGGGACACGCTGGTGGGAGGGTCCATCAGCCGGAGAGGGTGCTAGCGCGTTTGCCAGGTGCCCCAGGCTTTGTGCTTGAAGAGAAGGTGCCTGCGGGAGAGAGGAGTCTATCTTGCAGGGGTTGAGGATGAATCTGGCTTTGGGGTGACCCTAAAAACGCGGCACAAATCCTGTGATCATCCTGACGCAGCGTTGTCGGTCCGTCTGGGGCAGCCGCTGCGTGCACCCGCGGTCCCGGGCTGGTGTTACTCTGTGTGGGTTCGGCTCCTTGACGGTGGCACCTGGAGATCATTTCACACCGAACGCAAGACGGAACCGGCTACGGGGTTCATTGATGGTGACCTGATTGAAAGCTTCCTGGACATCAGCAGGCCCAAGATGCAGGAGGTGGTGGCAAACTTGCAGGTGAGATGGGTGATGTGAGCTTAGGCCCTTGAAAATAAGCAGCAGGGACCATGCTCGGGAATCCAGGCCGCAGCAAATCAGTAAATCCTAAATGCCTGCCTTCCTACCAGGCGATGATTTGGGAGTGTTCTTCGCCTGCTGGTGTCTCCATGCTCTGGTGCCTTTTCTCTCCTTGCAGATTGATGATGGCAGCGGTATGAAGAGGGAGGCCACCGTAGACGACCTGATAAAGATCGTGGAGGAGCTGACCCGGATCCATTAGGAGGATTCGGGGTCGTTCCCTAGCACCTTCCTCCACGTAGAGCAAGGGAGTCTTTTCCCCACCTGCAGCTTGGGGACCCCCGGCCGGCTGCCCTGAACACCCGCAGTGGTGGCCCTTGCCCGAGGGGACGTGGGGGAAGGAGTCTCTGAGGGAGAGCCAGCTTGCTAGGGCTTTGGGGGGTGTTGGGCAGGCACCACGTCATCGCCTGCTTGGATTCACGAATCCTGCGGACTTGGCTGCTGACCCAGGACTGGGCTTCGCTGGTCGCTCTCGTTGGGTGACCGACCGGTAGCGTTTGGCAAACGCGATGCCCTTGCCTGGGTTCACTCTTCACTGTTGTCTTTTAATGGCTTTTTTTTTTGTTGTTTGTTTTGGTCTTTGCTTTCAGTTTTGTTTTTTATTCTTTTTTGATTCGTTGTGTTTCTTGGAAGAGGAAGCAAAGCTGCCTCTGGGGTGAGGGCGAGGGCTGGAGGAGTCGTCTAGGGCTGGTGAGACGCGCGGGTGCGGCGGGGGAGGATTTCTCTGCGGTGATGAAGCTGAGCGGGACAACGCGCTCCTCTTTCTCCGCAGAATCTGTGGCTCGCTCAGGGAGGGAAGTTCTGGGAAGCTCAATCGGTTGTTGGTTTCTGAGTTTTACCAAATAAAGTAGTCCAAGAGGAAAGGTCTGTCTCCTGGCGCTGAGCCCCTCGTCGTGCCTGGGGGGGTGGTACCCGCTGCGCGGAGCCGTCTCCTCGGCTGGCCGGAATGACCCCCCCTTCCCAAGCCAAGGCGGTTCCTGGAGGCATTCCCCGCGTTGAAACGCGGCCCCGCGCTCGGTGTCGGTGAGAGCAGCGCGGGGGACAGCAGGCTGCGCGGATCCATCCGCCGGTGCTGGGGCGTGTGTCTGTTTTCCAGATGCATTTTTATGGCTTTTCTTTGACTTCAAGAAGTTTTAATTTCGCCTCTTGGCGCAGCCTAGCGCAAACGGGTTGGCAGCGGTGTTGCCGCGCATCCCTGACGGGGAGGCAGATTTTTTTTTTTTGCTGAATTTTTGAGACGACCTTGAGCGTGCACGTCCCTTTGGAAGAAACTCATCTCCCTGGATTGCCTCTCCCCTTCAGCCGCCCCCGGAGCAGCGCTTCTCGGCAGCTTGTGGGCCCAGCTTGCGTGGTGGCAGTCGCACGAGGAGACGGCGTAGCGACGCAGCGGCGCTCGCCACCCTCCTGGGAGCCCGGGAGAGCTCATCCCTGGCAGCGGATGGGAGCTTTTCGCTTCTCGAACAGCCCTGGCCTTTCCTTTGTGAGCCTCGGGTCCGTGCCAGCAGACGCTCCGTGTCCCCGCGGAGCTGGGGGATCAGGGCTTGGTTCTATTTCAGCCTCTCGTTACCGCCGCGTCCCGCTCTGCTCGTTACCGGTGTTCTCGCTCCCCGACGCGCCGTTCCACCACCTTCTCCCCTTCTCTTGGGACTGGCAAGAAGTAGACGGATAAGGCTGACGGATGCGGGGAGGGTCTCGGGCTGGTCCTCCTCAAGCATCAATTAGCGCTAATTGTCCGGCTGGTAGCAGCTCGGGGGACCCGGGCTGCTGCTCCCTGCAAGGGGGATCACGCGGAGGGTTACGTCTGCCAGCGCGCCCCCCACGAGCGCAGCGTGGGCGCACGGGGGAGCGAGTCGCTCCCCGCTGGGCAGCAGTTCTCTGTGCCTAGCATAAGGATTCATAATTATCCTCCCGCTCTCCGTTCGTCTATTTATGCTGTAAATGATCCAAGCCAGGGGCTGCCCCTGGCTGCCGACGGAGGCTGCCCTGGCTCACTACTGCCAAAATGCCCGTGAGGGTGGCAGAGGGGTCCCCGGCTGCTCTCCTCCTCCTCCTCCTCCTCCTCCTCTTCCTCCTGGGCCTCTCCGTGCCTCTGTGTCTGCTCTCTCCACGTGAGCCAGGCTGGATCTCGCCCAGCGTGCGAGCCCCGGCCCTAACCCACCGTGTTAAGATCCCATGAGCCCCCCGAGTCCCATCCTGGGCAGGTTTGCATCAGCACGGGTTTCCCCCAAATCCTTCCTGGTCGCCACAAGCGGTGGACAGCGTCCTGAAAGACAGCTCGTGCTGCAAGCATCCTGACATCTCTGAACTGCTGGGCGAGCCCCGGTTTCTTCGAGGAGGTCGCAGGGAGAAGGCTCTATTTGGACACGTCTCTGCCCCGGGAGGCTCTGTAGGCCTGGGGGAAGCAGACTGTGACCCTTTGCAACGAGCCTGGGCCCTGCCTCCCTGCTGGCTGCAAGCGGAGGGGGGGGTTTATGAGCTGGGGGGTTCGGGCTCCGCAGAGCCACTTATTTCCTTGGCGCCTGACCAAAACTGGGGAGTCCCAGGGAGCGCACCAGCCGGTGGAGAGCGGCGCGCCTGGCTCTGCGGGGCTCGCGGATGCGCTATCCCTCCCCAGCAAAACGGGGGATGCCGGTACCGACGCGATGCTGGCAACCTCCCCTTTTTGTGCGCAAACAGCCTCCTGCGACCGGGTTAGAAACGCTGCTGGCCGGGGCAGGGCCGGGTGTTTATCCCGTGCCGCTGGCCACGCTCCAGCCGTGTTCCCACAGCCGCCTCCCCGGGCCGGGAGCTGGCGGCCGGAGCTGGGGTCACATCTCCCCAGGGCAGGGGCTTCCTCGCTCCCCCCGAGCCGTGGCCGCAGTGGGGGTCCTGCACCCCTAGAGCCGGCGTGTGCCCCCCACCCAGCGCCCCGTATGTAATTTCCAAGCGTGCAGGGGGTGACGGTGCTGGGGCCGATGCCGTGTCCCGCCTGGGGCCGGGTTGTGCTGGGTGACCCCAGCTCGTGCTGCAAGCATCCTGACATCTCTTGGGCAGGGGCATAGTTTGGGGGGAAATCCACACTGGGTGGGGAGCTGGAGGCCGCGGGTCGGTCCCTCTCCAGCGAGGCCGCTGGTATTGACCCCATCGCTGCAGCAAGCAGGGGCCAGCAGCGGCAGCCCTTTGCTCCCTGGTATAAATCATTTACCTGCCCGCGACCTTCGCTTCAGCCCCTAGCCGGGGAAGGGTTTGAGGGGGCTGGGGGGTGACCCTCGTGCCTCGGAGCGGGGCGACGCCGCTGGGCGGCTGCCCCACGGCATCCCGCGCCCCTCTCCCCACCGGGCGCACCCCACCGTCCCGGCTCCACTTTGGCCCCTTTATCTGCTGCGAGCTCCTCTTTGGTGGGTCCCTGTGCAGGGCTGGGAAGGCGGCCCAGTGCCGCCAGGAGGAGGAGGAGGAGGAGGGGTGGGGAGAGGCCATGCCGGAGCTTTGCCAGATGTGGGAAAGGAGAGAAGGGGGGACGCTTTCTCTGCTGCTTCCCGCCGTGTCGGGGACCCCCCTCCCTCTCCTAGAGCCGCCACGCTCACGGCTAGGATGGAGCCGCTCGCCCCGGCCAAGCGAGCCAGCCTTGGGGTGAGCATCCCCGGGCCAGCGCGGTCCCCCACGCCGGGGTGGGTGGGTGGGTGGAGAGCTGGGTGCCGATGGCTTCCCCCCGCAGCGCTCCCCGCTCTCGCCTCCCTCCACCCCCCGCATTGTTCCCGGCCTGGCGGGCGGGAGGAGGAGCAGGGCCAAGGGCCAGCATGCGGTAGGCGCCCGTGCCGCCGAGGCAGGCAGGAAGGCAGGCAGGAAGGCAGGCGCTGGGAGCGTGCCGCCGGCTGGAGCCGCCTGTCATGTTGGTCGAGCTGCTCTTCCAGGCTGCCTGTGTGTCCCTGTTCCTCCCGGGCGGCCAGGGCAGGGTGTACCCCGGGAGGAAGAAGCCGGCCAGCTTTGCCGTGGAGAGGTAGCCGGGTCCCCCTCTCTTTTCCTTCTCTCTCTCCCAGCTACACCTGGGGACGGCGGCGTGCCGTGCCGAGCTCTGGCCATCCACCCCCTCGGCTGCCTTCGGGGCTCCGGCCGTGCACTCCCATCCCAGCCGGAGGGGCTGGCACCCTGCGCGTCCCTCCTTCTGCCCAGGGTGGCCGGGACCGGGGGAGTGTGACCCTCGCAGGGGTCCTGCTCCCCGCATCCGTGTCCTGCTCCCCGTGTCCTGCTGGGGGACGTTTCTCCCCTGTTACCGTGTGCAGGGGTGTTTGGGCTAGCGGGGGGCACGGTCCTCTCCCTCTGTCCCACCTTGGTTTGGGGTCACGCTGCGCCCCGGCTCGCCCTGCGCCTGCCTTCCCCTCGATCCATGCCATGCTCTGCTGCCCGGCACGGGGTGGCCGTGGGCACGCCGTGACTGTTCCTCTCTGCGCCCCCATCCTTGTGTTCCCGGGGCGGGGGGCTCCCCGCCGGCTGGAGGGGCTCCCCCGGGACCTTTGCTCTCTGCCCTGAGGGCTCGGGGCAGGGTGGCCTCAGCCTCTCGTCCGTCGCGCAGGCGCCGCGTGGGGCCCCACGTCTGCTTCTCGGGCTTCGGCAGCGGATGTTGCCCCGGGTGGATGCTGTCTCCGGGCAGCGGGCAGTGCACCCTGCGTGAGTAAGGGCTCTGGGGGTGCAGGGGTGTGTGTGGGGGGGTCCCTGCCCTCCTGACGGCCGCCTGTCCCCGATCCCCGCAGCACTCTGCTCCTTCGGCTGCGGCAGCGGCTTGTGCATCGCCCCTAACCTCTGCTCGTGCCCGGATGGAGAGCAGGGCATCACCTGCCCAGGTACCCACCCGCTCCCACTCCCGCTTGTGCGGAAAGCCAGGACCTCCGGGCTTTCCTGGCAGGACACGTCGCTCCTTGTCTCCTCTCCCTGCAGCATCCCCCGGCGTGCTCCCCGTCCCTGGCAGGGGTAGGGGTGCTCCCGGGACAGGGGGCAGACCCTGGGGGACCCGGGGAGCGGGTGCCACGGTGCAGGGCTGGGATGGGAGGGCAGGTGGGCGCTGGGGTGGCATCGGTGCCCTGTGGACTGCCGTCCGTGTTGCAGAGCCACCGGGGACGTGCGGGGAGTACGGCTGCGACCTCTCCTGTAACCACGGCGGGTGCCAGGAGGTGGCCCGCGTCTGCCCCCTGGGCT
>VZTL01042263.1:4717-15225 GCA_013400535.1 Scopus umbretta | reverse complement strand
CTCTATTCAGCCAGGCTGATCTTACTCCCTGCCAGCTCATTTTTTGGCATATAGGGATGGCCAACTCCTGCGCCTTTAAGATCTTCTTGAAGAATGAAATCATCAACTGCATCAGTTTCCACATCCTTGCATCCCAAGGTAGTCTGATGGTACCTGGGGTGTTTCAGCAGCCATAAGAGTGAATTAAAAATAACCCGCCTTAAAACATCTTCAAAGGTTAAATGGCTGGCTGTGAAAGGAGCATAAAAAGTGAGGAATTCTCATGTTGAATTAAGGGATTTGTAACAACTGCTCAGAGGTATGACTTTTAGGATGGCAATTTAGCAGAATGAATATTCAAAATTGTAATGGGATGAAAGAAACTAAAGCCAAAGGTCTGAATTTATTCTTTCTTAAACTGATTTTACAAATTTAACCAAATCCTTCTTTTTCAGCCTGGGCTTCCAGAGAAGGCCCAAGTCCTGTAGGGCAGTAGTGTTGATGGTGAAGCAAATAGCTGTTCCCATTGAGATTAGTTAAGCCATTGAATGGTGATACTGGCATCTAAACTGCCACTAGAAATCAAAGCAAAAGTTCACTGAGGTACTTCTACTGTATTTTTCAAGGTGACACATCTTGTACTTGATTACATAGCTAAGTTAGAAACTGTCTGAGAAAACCTGAATATTCAGTTCAAACCATTATTAAAATGTTAGTCTTATTTTTATAATAGTTGAATGTTTTTATCTGTGTTCCAGTTTTAAAGGATCAGTGATGAGCTTCATCCAATTCTTTTTCTATCTTCTAAGACTGAGATTTAAAAAAATCTAACAAGAAAAAAACTTCCTTATTCTTACATATTTTGAAATATAATATATGCTTTATATCACTTACTGCAGAGTAATCGAAGATGTTAATCAGTATTGAAATCACTGTTGCAGTCATTGGTAACTTTTCTATCTGGCCTCAAAAAGAGAATTTTTTTTAAATGCATATAATGAAGCTCTAACACCCTATTTTGATGTCAAACCTTCAATCAACTGCCTGCTTCCCCATGTCCTATTTTGTGGAGGTTTCATTGATTAATTTAGGAGATCTTCAGCCAGAAGGCAAGACATTTTTGGAATGAAAAAATTGTCTCAAATGGGCAATTTTCAAAAGGAAAAATCTTACTTGGCTTTTATGTTTGAAAAATGTTCTCAGCTGAGACTTGCCTATCTCAGGGGAAATAATTTGGCTGGTGGCTTTTTATTTTTATTTGACAGTGAGATGTGGGAAGAAGGCAGAAACCTTAGTTTGACAGCGGTTAATGCTTAATACTAATTTATAAAAATACTGCCAGGAAAAAAAAATGCAATAATCATATATGTGATTAACCAGAGGAGAGATGGCAATGACTTCAGACAGTATTTGGAACCACAGGACATACCCAAGGTATCTTTTAAAGACAGCTTAGGAAAACAAACCCAAAATGAAAGGTATCTGCAGTATTCTACTTGCACGAGTGAGAAGTTTTCCTGTATCTTTAATCTGGGAAGTCTGTATTTAATCCTGATGTGGGGTGAAATGGTAGTAATCCTGACTTATCAATTGACAGAAGCTTAAATTTCCTGCAGAGGGAAGGTCAGCAATGCTGTTCACTGGGGCAATTTCAACACAGCAAGCAATTGTTCTGATTAAAGCTCCCATTGAGACCGAATGTTTTCTCAGATTGGAAGACTAAATCTGTCCTTAATCATCCAGATGACATCATGAAAGATTAAATGCCCACCACCAAATTCAAACTTAATTCTTAAGTTGGAAAACCAAAAGGCTGCCTTTTTTAGTTCTGTGGTCACCATTAGTTAACACAAACTGTAACTAAATGGCCCGCTATATAGCTATGATTCTATGATAAATGGTATAGTAGAAGAAAAAAATCTGTATTGGAATGTGTGCTAAATTCAGTGAGAATTTTTTTTTGGATGGGAAGTCCAAACTGCTTTCTGGAAAACCTTTTCTTGGTTGATTTATGGGAAGATGCTTTTCTGCACTTGGTCCCAGGTGACACTGAAGACTTACCTCAAGATGTATTACTTGGAGACCTCTGTAGCAATAATCACAATACAGTTAGGTTTATAATTGTAATAGGAAAGAGGAGGTCAGATAAAGCATATGTGCAGAATTTATCCACATAAACCCAGCTTGTGTTTTAATTATGAAAAAATGAGGCAATCCAAAAACCAAGAAGCCTACAAACAAAGTGATCCAATAAACCCATGTCTGACTCATTAGAAGAGTTTGGGTAGCTATTGTAGGGGAAGGGTTGATGTTAAGAAATGAAAAGCCTGCTTAAATGCAGAGGACAAGGCAGCCAATATATGATGGACTGGTCAAGTGTGAACAGGGGTGTAAGATGGTTTGAAAAATCATTTTGCTAATGAAACTAAAGGTGGTAGTGGAAAGTTCTCTAAGTGCATCAAAAGCAGGAAGTCATCAAGGGATCCAGTGAGACCACATGAGGAAAAGGTGTTGAAGAGGTGCTCAGGTGATGAGACCATGACAGACAAATTCAGTAAATTCCCTATGTCAGTTTTTACTGCTGAAGATAGTAGAGAAAGTCTCATGCACACAACAAATTCTTTGTACCAGAGGGGTCAAAAAACAGATTATCAAAACAATGAAGAATTATTTGCTTATAAATAATTGAAAATAGAAGTTATTTAAAAGGCTCTTCAATCTAGAAGTGGGAGAAAAAACTGCATGAAAGCTCAGCCCGAGGAAATATGATTGAAAATCTTTTTTTTTTCCCCCTCAAATCACTGACTCAATCAATTGATTGCAAAGCCAGATTACTAAGGGAGTTGTCCCATTTTCAGATGGGGGTAGAATCTCTTCTGAAAAAACATGTTCCAGCCATGCACAAGTTGCTGTGCTCAGAGCAGAGGTCCATGGGTGGCTGCCCATCATAGCTGAGGTGGTGCCAGGCTATGTTGTCTTGTGGTGTCCCTTTGACCTCTTAATTTGGACTGTATTTAAGAAGTGTGCAGATCAAGCAGCAGCTTTTAAAGCACAACTAGATGGTGCAGAAATACCTGTCTGCAGCCAGCATTCTTGCAGGCTAAGTCTGTATTACATACTGGTTTCTGACAGTTGTTCGTCTAAGTCATCTCCAGTATCCTCTTAGTAACAGAGACGGACAGAAGAGCCAGCTTGGTTTGAAGGGAAGCCCATGCAAGTGTTGAACTACATGGAAATGCGAAACAAACAAGCCACCTGAACTGGGTGGCATTCACCCGAGGGATATAAGCGCACATGTAAGCATGGTTTGTTGGGCAGCGTGGCTTCTCTGAAAGGAAATCCTGTTGAACTAAACAGTTGGTGTTCCCTGAGTGGGTCAGAAAGGACACAGATAAAGGTGTCTAGTGGGTTTTCACAAATGAGGCTGTGCACCTGAGGTTATTAAAGCACATGAGCTGCCACAGCATTGGAGGAGCAATGCACAGGAAGCCAAAGTGGACTTTGGAAGGTGAGGAAGGTGTTGGAACCTGGTTAGGTTTTGGTGGCTGCCCTCAGGACAAAATGCAGAACAGAAATCTTTCTTTGTGGTAGAAAATGAAAGGAAACCTCATTTGCTCATAGGTGGTTTTTAAAACCAAAAGTAAACTTGGGCATAAGATGCCTTTAAGTAATCAGTGGCCCAGAGGAGCTATGTTTTGGCAGTTCTCACATACTGAGAATCTGGTTGTCACCCTCATATTGTAATAATACAATAAAAATTTATGAGAAAGAGGTAATTATTAATGTTGGGTGCAATCCACTTTGGAGGCTATGATGCAAAATGACAAATAAAACTCCTTACTCTGTACCTTTTGTTTCATGTCAGACTTAACAACTCAAATTATTTTCAACATCCTCAGGTTTTATTTGCACTTACCACCTTGAACTCTGGTAATGGATCAAGATGCAGGAAATATTCTTGAGTGAGTAATTAATAATTGGTATTACATACATTGGGTGAAACATCTTAATTCAAGCAGCCCTGTTGAAAGTAGATCCATGATTTTTAATCATTTATAATATTCTTGATTGTCCTTGAAGGTATGTCTGTGGTTGAAATGTATTTTCTATTGGCTTGAACCTTGGGTTGGCAAAACTTTTTTAGTGAGGATTGAATTTCTATATTCTTTTCTTTCTTCCTTTCCCAACTAGATTGTTTCTCTCTTGAACTGCAATTCATCTTGTTCTGTTACCAGTCCAAAACTAATTATGATTGGAAACTTTGAGCTAAATTTGCCCACTCTCAGCTGTACTTATTAGAAACAAATACTTTTTTCAGTAGCTGTCCATGAGGGGTGTATGTGACTTGACTGCATAGGCTTTTTATCAGATATATGTAATATTTGATATATTTATCAGATATATGTAATATCTGATTGAAAGCAAAGCCTATGGTTAGATTTTGGAAAGTTAATGTTGTGGAATTTTTTGGATTGTCCTGATATATAAAGGATAAGCAAAACTTAGAAATCAGTTGGATGATCCTAAAAAGAAGTCTTTTATAAAGATGTGAGCAATGACTGAAATCTTGTATTACAGTGCCATTGCTCTAAGAAAGTCTAGAAAGTGCAAGTTTAAGAACACATTTGCCATTTGCCAGTACTCAGGCTGCAAGATTTTAGACTGTGAGAGACCATTACAGTGCCCAGTCTGATCTTACAGGTATTACCGGATGATATATTATCAGATCCATAATTTCTGATAGAACTGCATGTTCAGCTGAACTACATCTTTATATCTAATTTAAATTTGGGCTGAATAAGTGAAATCAAACATCTCATTTGCTGATCTGTTTTGCTATTTATTTTGGGTTAGTATGTCTCATGAATTAAAATTTTAACTCACTGCAACTTCCATTATGTTCCCACTACTCACTTTGTGTTAGCTGTCACACTGCTCGATCACCTATGAGCTACTTTATTTTGCTAGAATGACACAAAATAGATCCAGGGATAAAAATCGCACATTTTCTACTATTTCAATGGCTTAGATCAGCTACCAGTTGCTCCAGTCCAACTGGAGCCAGAGTTAGTGCAAAAAGATGAAGGTTACTGGGAGCTAGGAAGGAGAAGTGGGGGCTTTCAGAAGCAGCAAGCTGTCAGGCCAACCCAGCTGTCCATGTCACTGCAATAGCAGTTGTTGTCAGAAACTCCAAATTCTGAAAAACATGGTCAGACACTACATCTTGCTGCTGCATTGCCAAGCTGCAGTCTTGATGCCTTGTTTATCATTTAACTCTTACCTTTGATTTCTTTAAAAACTGTCTTTAACACATCAAGTTTTTATTACTTAATCCTTGCTGTGCGGGACTATCAGGGAGAAAGAGGGATGAAATCCAGCTGGCCTGGTGTCAAAAATTGTTTTATTTTGCTATGTAATGCTATACTGTTTACTCCGCAAGTGTCTCATCGTGTCATCCAAACGCCTCTTGGAGTGTCAGCCAGTGCACTGCAGGCTCCTACAGCAGCTAACAGCACTGTGGGAACAAGGGTCTCCTTTTCTGGCTCACACCCCACCCCCAGACACTGCTGTGACCCCATTAGTTGGTTCACACATTCAGATATTTTGCTCCAATGCTGAAACACTGGCATTACCTGTTTATTTATTATGTGAAAAAGGAAACGATTGTGTTAAGAGAGAGCTTGCTTTGGAGGCATGTGTGTGTGCATGGGAACATATTTTTAGAGTGAGAGATCATGATAAAATACAGTAACTTATTTTGCCAAGTGGGTTTTCTTCTGATTTAGTGCTATTTTTGGTTTGATATTTAATCACTGAAGAAAGAATCTGGAAACAGTTTATGAGACAAGGTCAGAAAAGCTTGTTATGCATGTAGCAAAGGTGCTGGTGGGCTTTGGTTAGTGTTGGACTTTGAGTGAATGTCATCTTCTCTAGATTTTCTCCTATATCATGAAATAAATTGATTATGTTATCTTCAACACACAGAGGAAGAAAATGCATTAATACTGAAGCATGTGATTGCACTGAATAAAAAGCCAAAGGAAGTTGAGATATATTTTGTATTTATTCAAATCTATATTTAGATTAAGTATTCATTGTTTTGTGAGTTTATTAGAGCGGATTTCAACTTAGCTTGTCACCATTTCCTTTGATTTCAGCGTAGATTCTGGACATTCAATGTACTGCATTAAACTGTTAGCAAATATTATAAATATTTCAAGTTTAGTGCCAACTGTAAATTCATTTTATGGGTTCTTAAATTGCTCTGCTTTTAGTTTCATTAGTGTCTTGGTTTCGACTGGGATAGAGTTAATTTTCTTCCTAGTAGCTGCTATAGTGCTGTGTTTTGGATTTAGGATGAGAATAATGTTGATAACACACTAATGTTTTCAGTTGTTTATCTTCCCATGCTCTGCCAGGTGCACAAAAAGCTGGGAGGGAGCACAGGCAGGTACGCTGACCCAAACTGGCCCACGGGCTATTCCATACCATACGACGTTATGCTCAGTACAGAAACTGGGGGAGTTGGCCGGGGGGGCAGCGATCGCTGCTCAGGAACGGGCTGGGCATTGGTCAGTGGGTGGTGAGCAATTGCATTGTGCAACACTTGGTTTGTATATTTTTTTATCATTATTATTATTATTTTCTCTTCCTCTGCTATCCTATTAAACTGCCTTTACCTCAACCCACGGGATTTACTTTTCTTTTTCCCAATTCTCTCCCCCATCCCACTGGGGCGGGGGGAGGGTGAGCGAGCAGCTGTGTGGTGCTTGGTTGCCGACTGGGGTTAAACCACATTTAGCTTCTGCGATTAGGTTATATCTAGATGAAGGGAGAGACTGATACTTCAGACTCTCTTATCAGCAGTACATATGCTATAAAAAGTTGTTGAATGGATCTATGGAACACAGGCTAATGTAAGGTAATGATTTCAAAGTACTTTCAATACATCTGTATCAAATGAAAACTAAGACAAATGCAGAAATGGATGAAAGGAGATCAGTAAAAGCAGGTTTTTCAAAGTTGTCTTGCTTAGTGTGGTTAAGTATATTAAAATTTTGCTTTCTTGGGCAGGGGTGGAGGACATAAACGTAAAGTTATGTCTTTGCCATATAAGTGAAGCAGCATGTAAAGTAAGTTTAATAACAGCAAAATTGTAAATAAAAGGGAGTGGATTTTAAAACTTAGTGGAAAAACTGTTATTGATTTTATATCATAAAATCTTTATTACTAATTAAATGGAACTATCTGGGGAAAAATAGATTTATGGATAAATTCTTCTGGACCAAGTGGCACACCCTGGAATAGCCCTGTACATACTAGTCCCATAGTTTATTTGGAATTCTTGCTTTCCCATTACCCTAATGGTCTCAATTAGTTCGATCTTTCTCCTCACCAACACAGCACTAACTTAATCTCAAATTCAGAGTTAACATATTACGCAATCAACGCTCAAATAGCGTTTCCGAACTAAGTAGTAAAATTAGAATGTACACAAAGCATTACCTATAAATATAAATGCACTCCTTGCATGGGTATTAATCTTCTGATGTGTATGTGTGTCTGTGTTGTGTGAATGTAAACTATTTCTCAAGATCAAAAGGCAGTAATTTTCTGTAATATGTTGTGGAGCCTGAAGGCAAACTGAGTCCCACGTGACGCAGCAGTTGCTAGGGTAACTAGCTTTATTTGTGAATGCTGAGTAGAAGAATTTCTCTTTGTCAAGTCAGAGGGGTTTTGCTTGCTTGCTTGCTTGCTTCTTTTTTTTCTTGTTGAACAAAGGGATGATAAGCAGCACTCCATTTCCACCCCATTTTTTGTAGCAATGCATGACAGGTGTTTGACCCCTACTTTAACAAATAGAAAGAGAGAGGCCTTCACAGGTGTGGCCTTATTTATATGCAAGTTACATTGAATTTTAGAACAGCATATTTGACTTTTCCATGCTTTTCTGTGGCAGTAAGTTTTACTCTTGCTGACAGCAGAAATGCTTTAAGCAGAACAAAATTAGAAGGAAAAAGTTGAGCTCTGTCATCTTGCTTCTGATTATAATTCACGGCGTGATTTCATAGGAATCCAAAGCAAAAAAAAAGAACAGCATTTGCAAAAAGAGAATAAAACATAACTGTTTCATAGATTTTTACACTAGCAGCTATGGAAAGAATACAGTATTTCACTTATTCATAGCAGAAAAATGAGAGGCCTACAATCAATACTATGAGTTTGCTTTTAATTTCTTTCTTCTGTTTGACACCTGGTTACTATTAATTTTAAAGCACATTTGCAAAAGTCTTCTGCTTAAAAGTGGTACATCTATTTCTGATCCTTTTCATAAAAATTGTGCACACTGAGGACAATCAAAACCCCCAAAAATATTTTTTACTGTGAAACCGTTAGAAATGTGCTATTTGATATGATTTTATTGCCAAACCAGCAATTTTTTTTTGTCATTTGACAAAAATAAATTTGGAGGGAACTTGAAAAAGCCTGCTATTTTCAGTGCAGCCTAAGCAACCAACCTACTTGGTTTCAGAGGATATTGCAATTTGTTCTACTTATGTGAAAATTAAATGTCACAACAGTTTCTTTAAATAATTAGTGAAATAATTGCTTTGCTTTCAGTCATTTTTCCCATAGCCTATGAAAAACAAAGCTCTTTGAACCTAAGCACCAGCATTTTAAATGTGACTATATGAATTTAGCCATTACTCTTGAATGTGAATGGTCTTCTAATAAAGATATAAATACCTGCTGCTCCAAATGAAGCCAGCAGGTTCAAATACAAAGCATGGCTGCAAATTTGGTGATTTTAGGCATTCATGTCTGAAACCTGTAATTGACTTAAGCTGAAAAACTTCGCTTCTTTCAGAGCAGAATTGGAGTCCTGAGTCCTCCTTCTGTTTTGGAACCATACAGATGACCCCAAACCCACTCACTGGAGGTATTCTTCTCTTGCTTTTAAGCATGGTAGTTGATGTTTATAAAATAAAGGACATGCTTCTGAAGAGAAGTTATAGATAAGAAAAAATTATTTGAAAGATCTGAACCAAAGTGGTAATTGGTTTTAGCCATTCTCCAAATTAGTTGTGAGCTCAATCTGAATTCACCACAGTTTCGAATGAAAACATTGCTGAAAGTGATCTCTTACAAAAACGAAGGAAGAAGTGCTCCATTTTCACTGACTAACTAGTTCCTTAAGAGCGACAGCATTTGCAAGCACAGATTATCTTGCAGGCTCAGAGCCTGAATTTTAAACTCTTCACGATGGAGCTTGATTCTCGATGCTATATATAAATTACACCAGTAATTCTATAAAATAAATAAATTGAAGAACTACTGTTCTACTTAGTGAAGCATGCAGCAGAACTGAAGCTTAATTAACATAAGAAAGCACCTTAGGGTTTTTGTATAGGAGAGTTTATGAGAAGACATAGAGTTGTGATAACATTTCCTATTTTAGAATGTGTGTTCAGTTGTTCCAGTAAATTTGTAAAGTAATTTGGTATTAAGAGCAAGTAATACCTAGAGATAGCTACAAAAATGTAGGCCAAAGCAGGCATGATTTCTGTTAATTGGAATTTTGTAGGATAGTTTCCCTGCTTTGACGATATGAAACTTGTCTCTCTGTTAGATACTATCATACCTCCCTGTTGTTTGCAATAATACAGGCCAAAGCATACCTTGTTGTGAAAGTTCCTTTTGCTTTGTCAAGCTACTGACCACTTTGCTAGGCTTATTAAGGCACAAAAAATATCTGTTGCTCTGAAGTGATGTTTCTGTAGGTATCCTAAATCAGTGAGAAGTAGCTCACTGGTTATTCAAAACAATAATGAGAAGAGACAATTTTTAAAATTACACTTAGAGAGATTAAGGTTCAACACAACAAATTAAGAGGCTCACAATGAAGAAAGGTCATCATAAGTTTTCTTTGGTACTCCCCCAAAAATGTGGTCTGAGTGCGAATGTAACTTTGAATTTCTAGAGCTAACTAGCAATGATTTTGAGAGGCATCCTGCAGAGCTGCATGCTTTTTCTACTGATGACCCTATCTCCTGTATAGTCCTGCAGAAATCATGTCACTTCTTTGCAGGAGAGTTGTGAAATAGAAGCGTGATGGAGAGGTTGCTAAGATATCTACGTCAAGTGTGGGGGTAACCTAACCATGCTACTCCAGTTCTGTGCTTGAAATAACAAGTCCTGCTAAGGCAGCTGGTTAACACATCTAGTCTATTTTTCTGGGCTTGAGTGAGATCACATGTAGTTAATTATTTATTGCAGATCTAGTCCATGCAAGTGTGAACAGAGTCAATTCACTTCTCTTGTCACCTGCCAGTGTACTCCATGGCTTTATTGCTCCTTTACTTTTTGTTCTTTTACACTTAAGCTATAACCTCTGTTTTGGTTAAAGGGTTTATCTCTTCTGACCTGTTTGTACAGCACCTTTTCTGTTTCAGGCTTCTAGGTATTGTGGCCCTTAGAGACAATAATAGCAGTAAAAAAAAAAAAATCAGCCCAGTTAGTTTAATTTC
>VZTL01042262.1:58632-68880 GCA_013400535.1 Scopus umbretta | reverse complement strand
GGAGGGGGGGGGGGGGGGGGGGGGATTCTGAAGTTGCCTTTCATTCACGCCGCACGTGATCCCTGGCGCGACGTACCCACAGGCTGCTCAGCCCCCCCGCCACCTCACCAGCAACGGCAGCTCTCCTTCGGATCCGGTGCTGCAGGAGCAGAACACCGACGTGAACCATTGCCAAAGAGTTATTCCCAGCGAACAAGACTGTAATGAGTATTATATCTGATGTGCCTAAGTACCAAGGACTCTGTTCGGGCCAAGTCATTGGGGCTGCTCATAGACGTTTAGTTCCCCAACGCACCAGAAATCAGCCATGGCTGTACACCTTCCCTGAAGTGATCTCTACAGTACTAAAAAAAATAAAAATAGAAAACACATTGCAAAAGAACTCCCACATATTTAATTCCATGAGAAGCTTGACATCATTTTAAATTACAGCTACAAGAAAACGAGTGTTGTGTAAGGGTACGGGTACTTTCTCTTCTACACAACTGACTAACAGAAGTTTAAAGCCACTCTCCTGGAGCCACGGGAAGACGAACACGTTACACTTGTTTGTTCCGATACAAAAGACTAAGCTCCTACATCCCTGATTTTGTAATTATTGTGCAAGTAGACAGGTAAAACCATACGTCTCGCCTAAGCAAGTACGGCAACCTACGGGCGGCTCAGTAGCACTTAGGGCACGCGGGCTACCTCTTCTGAGAGCCGAGGCCCATCAGCCACCGTGAGGCAACGTTGAGACGGCACAGCTTCTCTTTGGAGCATGAGATTTCTAGTTCTGTACACAGGATCGAGAGTTTGGTGCGGGACGTACCTGAAAATGACACCGTCCTGGGCTACTTAGCTGTTTTCATTCAGTTTTGGCAGCAGGTATCCCCCAGCCTAGGGAAAAAAAACCTCCTGGCCTTACTCCTGAACATACTGAATTAATGGTGAAAACCCCAGCAGCACCTGTGCTTCCCCTACTGAGTACAGCTGGAACGCACAACTCATCTTATTTTACACACGGCAGCAACTCCTGCTCTCAGCCCAACAGCTTTCACACTCAAATGTCAACTCTTCCTCCCATCAAAGAGCTCACACACGAGCTGGCTTGTTTCCTTGAGGTACAAGCTATTTGCTAATCCAGTTACGCTTGAGCCAGATACGCAGGCCAGCTCTGGAGGGCTCCCCGCCACAAGGCGGCCTGTATTTCTGTAAAATACCAACCCAGCAGACCTGCCTGAAGCAGCAAGTCTGTCGGACACCATCCCCTCCTGCTGCAGCCCGTTTTTTCTTATTCCTACCTCCCCTCTCCTAAGAGAGCCCAGCTGCTGAAACACAATCCATGGGAACTGCCTGTCTTTCCTTGTTACCCACCATAGCCAAAAACGGCCAAATTCTGAATATTGGGATGCCACCAACTCCCCAGTCCAGACAGCTCTTTGCAGAGCAGATCCACCCAGCACCCAAGTCCAGGGCATCTCAGGAACTTACAGCCTGCAAAGCACCTGTACCAAAGCAGACTTGCTTAAGAGAGTCTCATTCGCACCGCCTCTCCGAGCCTCTCCACGTTGTCCATGACTGCTCACTCAGCTCCCGCACCCCAACTCCCACCCCTTGGGCTCCTTCCACATCGACTGAACTCTGCTGGTGCCTTTTCACGGACTGCCCCAGCAACAGGGGCCTGAACGCAACAGCGAAAGGAAATGGGGGAAAAACATGTCCGATGAGGGTTCCAAAAGATGCACAAACCAGAGCTGTACTTACACGTAGGCCTAGCTGCAGTACAGCTTTCAGCTAATATACACCAAGTCTGCCCATCAGCTGAGTTTACCTCTGCACCTAGACATTCTGTGCATCTTTGCACATAAACCTATTCCTGTGTATCAGGAATTCTTGAGTTTTTCAAGTTAATTAAGACTCTATTTTTTGGATGGGGGGGAGAAGGAAACAAACACACCACAACCTTGCCTTCAGGCCATTACAGTGCATCAGGAAATCCAGTCACTAGAGCATGATACAGAACCAGCTGCAGAACCAGAGGACTATTGGAAAAGCAGAGCTTAAATTAACAACTTTATTTTTACACGTATTTGCCTAGTGGTCTTTCTTACCACATGAACCAAGTCAGCAGTTATGACTCAAAAAGTCACTATTTGAAAAACTCTCAAAAATTGTATCATTGACAGGGAGATGTTAGTAATAGTTTTGTAATACAATTATTTAACATTTTCTTGTTTGCACCAAGGTTCTATTCGATTCCAGCATGTGAAGTTTTATAATGCTTGCTGTAAAAATACTTTCCCATATTTATCCTTGTTTGGAGTCTCATTTATCACGCTTTGAAGCAACAAGAAGCTCTGGCAATTGATAAGCTTCTCTGAAGAAAAATCTGAGGAATCTTTACAACTCAGAAGAATCCAAGAGATCTCCCTCTTGTGGTCTTCTATGTAAACAACCTTAACTACATCTGCAAGTTCAGAAGTGTCTAAAAAGGAATTTTCTTTCATCAAGTATTAACAGAAATTCTAAGTAATTCCATTCAATATGTGAAACGTGCTTCCTAGAAAGAAT
Organism: Scopus umbretta; assembly: GCA_013400535.1. Taxonomy (NCBI): domain Eukaryota; kingdom Metazoa; phylum Chordata; class Aves; order Pelecaniformes; family Scopidae; genus Scopus; species Scopus umbretta. The sequence goes on along the minus strand of VZTL01042262.1, from coordinate 66,327 downwards.
GAGAAAGAGATTGTTTTCACTTTATTTTTATCTACATGGTATTTTCTTGCAGAAAAACCACAGAGATTCAAAACGCAGTGCTGTCTCCTGTATACCACCACTTGAAAGATAGTGGGGGGGGGAAAAGTTACAGAACAAAGTAGATGAACAAACCTAACAACAGAGGAGATGTTAGGTTTATATAGGTAAGTGCTATCTAGATGAACATATAAACTGCAGTTCTAAAACGCTCACACTTCAGTTTACACAATGCACATAATGACCTCTACCTTACAGACCAGTCTTACTCTTCAAAAAGCATAGCGGATACGTAGGAACCCGTGCTCACAACTTCCCCTGTAATGAGATTAACAAGTCTGACACAAACATAAAAAGAAAATTTTGTGCCTTTATTGGAATGGTGTTAGGCTTTAAATACACCAATTTTGATAACCTGATTATTTGGTTTTAATTAGAAATGACACTACAGAACTGCAATACTGGTCCAACAGTCTTGTCTTTACTTTTTTTTTTTTAAAGCAAGAGATAGTATGAAAATGCACCAAGTAATCAGAAAGCACTAGCAGGCATCGGTTAATCCAAGATACTAGCTTCTTAGTTCCAAAAGCACTCGCATTGTATGGAACCCAGGATTTAGACTGGTCATGATCTGCAAGAACTAGTTGCACAAGTCATGACTTTTTTTTTTTAATTTACTTTCAAGTTGGTCACTGGTAAATGTTTTTTCCTCAAATATTACAGTTTCTTTAATTCATATTTTTCCTCAAAGTATAAAAAAGTATGAAATATAAACAAGCTCCTGCATTGCACCCATGAAAGAGTACAACGGAAGCACTAGAGAGCTGACTATCTACACACCGTCAAATCCCATCAAATCTTGGATAATTCATTAATATACAAAATATCAGGGCACAGAAAGAACTAAAATCCACCTTTTTTTTGTTTTGTTAAGCACAGGTTCAAATAATCAATCTAAAGAAAAAAACGTGATCATTTTGGCTTTCCACTACATCCGCATGTTGAGACACTTATGAAAATAATCCTGCTTAATTGCGTTTGGTCTTTTTCTTATTGTCAAGTCATGTTTGTTACCTTAATACCAGCCATCAGACAAACAAGTAATCAGAAAGACTCCTCCTCCCCACCTCCCTATCCCTGACCCCTCCAAGGTCAGCTTTAAGACATGACTCCAAACACAGGGTTGTGACGACAGATGCTAGGACCAATCTCTTCATAATCTTTTTTGGTATGGCATACTTGGTAGAATTCAGGCTGGAAAGGGAAGGAGAAAAAAATTAGTCACTAGTGTACCACCATGCACTTTATCTGAACAACATTAACATTTATGTAGCAAATGGAAGACACACAGATAACTTGGAAGTCCTGAAATTAATATTACATCACGCATGGCTAAACACCAATGCAAACAGTGTATTTTGCCACAGAACTGAAATGCGCTATTTAACAACTCACACAAAGCTGTAACTGTACTCTCCTTTGCTCTTTCAAATCTTTAAAGTCTAATCCAAAAGCTTCAGAAGGGGCAGGGAGGATATATTTGCTACCTGAGGCCTATCAGTAATCCCTCAACTGCATTTAATACAAATTGAAGGAGAGATGTGAACTCCAAAAGCCTACCCAGAATAACTAAAACATGCTCAGCCTTATAGCTAACTTACTGTGGAAGCCAGCATTGATCCTCCAAACCAAACAGCATATCTTTGCATATGGTGCGTAATGACTTGTACATCAATGGGCTTAGGCTGTAAAAGGAAAAAAAAAAGGAAGGAATACATTAAGAGTCAGTTTTGCTGGTACAAATCAGATCTTTTTTAAAAGCAGCGTATAGTCAATGCTTACTTTTCACAAATTAGTATTTTCTTAAATGCTGGGTATGTAAATTTACAATTACAGCATCAGATTTTCTCTTGTACAACCCAGACTAAGAAATAGCTCTTGCTTATAAATCGCCGATTACCTACTTTACCAGACATTAAGAGATACTTGCATTCACACCAATTTTCTCCCAAGAGCTTCAATACAGTGTTGCTCTCCAGTTATCCACGTTCTATTTACTGCTGAATTTCTTGAGGGACTGTTTATATATGCAGTTGTAAAAACAGATCCATACTACTTACCTTTCAAAAAAAAACACTTCAGAAAGTTAATTTTTAAGTTTCATGTCATTATTCTAACAAAGCACCAGTTGCAGACTGATTGGAAGTTTATCTAGGACCAATACAGGCACAGTCAAGCTTTTCAAAACTACAACGCTCATGCCAGTTAGCGCCTTTCCTTTCATATCCACACAAACCTTCATTCCCTACTTGTGCTTATCAAAAATGGCAGCGTACATAAGCTTCAGGAAGAAATAAGGTTAGGTCCAGTACAGCCTGCTGCAATATGAACAATTTGAAACAGTATCTAAAAGTGATCTGTAATAGATAGCAAAATTCAAGCCAGGGACGACCTGCAACACCTAGTACTCTGAAGAATCGCATCAGATTTCCTTATTCATATCCCGCTTCCTAAGTGGTAAAAGTCTAGTAAGGAGAAGTAAGAACAAGCTAGGTTACTTGAACCAGAGAACTGTATATAACTGAAATTTCAGAGTTGTCTATATGGCATATTATGAAGCTATACTGGGGTTTTTAGGGATTGTTTGAGCTCATCTAGCTAGATTACTACTAAAAAATAAATGAGGAAAATCACTTCAATCTTGCCTTAAAAGGAAAAAATACAAAATAATTTTTATCTCTGCCAATACTTTTTATGTATGCAGAGACAGAAAGAAAAAATGCAAAAGTTAGATCAGAGGTCAAAAGCAGAAAGAACGTAAATTAAGGATCATGCAGCTTAGTGATAGCATGAAGTCATTTCATAGGATCACAGGATAATGTGGGTGGGAAGGGACCTCAGAATGTCTCTAGTTCAGCCTCCTGCTCAAAGCAGAGTCAGCTACGAGGTCAGAGGAAGTTATTCAGAGTTTTATCCAGCTGAATCTCAAAAACCTCCAAGGACGAAGACTGCACAACATCTCTGGGCAGCCTGTTCCAATGTCTGGTTATCTCCACAATGAAGAAGTTTTTCCTTTTAACCAAGCCGAACCTCTTTTGTTTCGATTTACATCTGTCGTCTCTCATGTGCCCACCACTCAGCACTGTCAAGGGCCTGGTCCCATCTTCTCGATCATCAGTGACCAACTGCTTTTACGTAACAGGCGTAAGTCCCACCCTTTTATTAGGCGAGACCGATTCAGTTCGATAATCGTGGACAGGCAGCACAAGTGCAGACCAGGGGAAATAAGTACTAGAGCTTCCTACAATGGCAGGGTTATATAAATATTTTCCAATACCAGCCTACAATTCTCTACAATATCCGAATCTCTGAAAAGCTTCTGTAGGAACTTTAAATGAAAACAAAGACATTTCAACAAACAAGAACATCATTGCAATAAGTTATTTTTGCAGTTTCCAGGCAACAAGGGAGAGAAAGATACTTGTTAAATGCATCAGGTGCAAGTACTAACCTTCAGTCTGCCACCACTAAGTTCTTCACTAAGTTTCAGTCTGGCATCAACAGTCCTTTTCAAGTCTCGCTGTAAACGGCGACCAAAGTCCCTGAACATGGTTGAGCCTCCAGAGAGGACAATATTCTGTTTTGAGGAACAAAAAATTATTAACTACTACTGAAAACGCAAATCTCCAACTTTACCGAGTTCTTGAATTCTACATATCTAAATATAGTTTTTAAAATTACAGTTACAGGTATGCTTTTACTTTAAGTTTTAAATCACCTAACGCTTTAAGCATGACAAAATACGAATTCACAAAGAGGTTGTCACAGTTAAATTGGCTGTGCTTTAAAATCCATCTATGTCTTAGTACATCTCACTTCTTTTGTTCAGATTTATTTTTCCTTCATTTCTTTTTCTTTTAAATAAGAGCTTGAGTAATGAAACATCACATTCTGAAAAATATGCAAGTGAATAACATAAAGCCTTTTGCATATTGGGCTTGTTTCTAGAAAAAAGTTAATTTTGTTTTTTTGGAGTTTGTCTTTTTTTTTTCAATAGAGCTTCAAATACATATTTCAATATAAAGCACAAGCCTTCTAAAACAAGCATTTAAAAATTCATTATAGCTACTGACCTTATACAGAGGACGTCTAACATCAATGGGACAGTTCTGAATAACTTCATCTACTACTTCTGAGATTGGTTGCGTAAAGTCAGGATTAGCAAACTACAATCAAGAATAAAACACAGATGAGTCAACACGTAGGACCACGTATTGCAAAGGAAAGGGGGTAAAGAGCAAAAGGGAAGAGAAAGAGCCATCCTATTATGCTAGGGACATCATGAACACTGATAATGGAAATAGTTACATTAGCTATTTTTGCTGCCATTTATAAAAGGTCTGACAGAATAATAAACCTGAAGTATCTATTTTGCCAGCTGTTCTCTTAGATAGTTTTGGTTAACCGGAACAGGTCAAAGAATACATGCCCTTCTCAGATGCTGAGCATTAGAGTAAAGCAGCATAACATGAAAAAAGCTGCAGTGGGGGAATGTAGAGAGGGATTCAGGTGGGGAAAAAAAAAAAGACTTTACTCCCATTTAACTTTTCCTAACACTGGAAGAGAGACTGAGGATATGAAGGCAAGAAGACAGAGTATTTAGAAACTTGACTTTTCAACAGACAGGTAGGAAAACAGAGTACAATGTGGCAAGAGCTGGAAATTCTATTAAAAACTGCAAGAAGAAAATACAGGTTTAGTAATCCATTTACTTCAAAAGTTTCAGAGATAGTGCTTTGTTTAAGTATCAGCCTGAATTTCTATAAAGATTACTAACAATCAAAAAAATCAAACACACATTGACTTACAATAATAGCTGGTATCTATTTACAAATAAGGAGAAATGTAAGTCAGGATAACCACTTCTTTAAAAGTTTGCAAATACTATTTATACATTACCATCTAAAATGCACCTAAACCAAAAACTGTAGACAATTCAAATCAACTTACCTCAGGATGGAAGAAAATCTCTGGCCCCAGGAATCTCTCATAGCCAACATCAATGGTAAATTCTTTCTTTGAGATAGCATTAATTCCAGTATACTGTTTAATCCACTTTGTACCATCTGTGTCATACTTGTTAAATTCTTTTACTAAGTCAGGGCAAACATAACTAAAGCGTTCCTGAAAATTGAGTATGTACAGTTAGAAGTACCGCCTTAAGTATAACAGAGAAGATGGTCTGAACTTTAAAGAAGTGTAGTAATTTAAATCCTTAAGAGTTTTAAATTGGCAGATACAGAACAGGTCTCAGAAAACCCCAACTGAACTGACATTTACTGTATACAGTTAGATAATGGCTCTGCTACTACAAATCATTTCTGTGCGGCACTGAAAGCAGCACATCTTGCTGAGCTAAATTACTTTTCACCTGTTTTTCCTCTAAACTTCTACAATAGTGAGAAAGGAGTTCTGAAGTATGTTGAAGAATTGCCATAGAAACAGGTTTAAGTACTTTAAGCTGAATGTCTTTCAGAATAGTTTTGTCCTACAAAATAAAAGAATGTAACAACATTCAAAAAGACTAAAAGAGTAATTAGAGCTCTTTACATTACACATCCCACCGAGAACATTTCCTACTGAATATTACGATAATAATAAGGGAGAAGAGGAGAAAAGGGAGACTACAAGTGAAGAGTGAAATTCTAGGCCAAATTGAGTATAACCCAACAGCATACCTTGTATTTAAGGTATTTCATGTTATTACATTACTTCTATTTTTTATATTATTTAGAAACAGAGCACCATTACTTGGAATGACAATGATTTTTAAGAGATTATTGTATCTTAAAAATAGGTATCAAGCTCTGATCGAAAATAACCTTAACATCTACAATATTGACATTACCTTCACTGCTTTAGCTGTTTCCAGGGATTGTTCAGGAGGAATTCCTACTTCTCGCTCCCTCAACAACTGCTGAATAAAGTATGTTATATCTCGCCCGGCAATTGGAATGTGTTTGATGCAGCTGCCAATCACATATCCTTCAGCCTGGAAAGAAAATTAATTGGGAGAAAGATATTGACAAGAACTCCTTTCAACAAAGCTTAGGAGGGAGGAGAAAGAGATGGAGTCTGAACTCCTATTCACTACCTGTGACTGCGAGATTGAAGCCCTGGTAAGACTGGTTCATTTCATTACCAGAAATCCAGTTCTTCAGTAGCCTTATTTTACTTGTTAAAGTGTTTTGCTTTGCATTGGTTCATAATTCTTACAAGGTTAGGAGGAACAGAAAGGTCACTAGTACATACGGCAGACAAATAGCTGTATTCACTATTCCTTGGCCTTTATTTTCTCTTCAAAATGAGGTTACTCTTACCAAAAAGGTCAAGGAACCTTGTATCAAATATTATTTTTAGAATAAATGATGTGACTCTCCAGTCACAGCCAGTGATATAAGACCTTACAATCCACAAGAACCAAAATTAATTTTCTGAAAGGAGGGAAAAAATGCATCATTTCAGCACATTAATTGAGATGGCTTAGAACATCAGACTGGCCCATACTCATCCATCAGTCTGCCTTTGTAAGTCACACTTGTCCTGCGGCCAGTATCAGGGCATTAAAAAATACCTGGTCTAAACACAGAAACCAAAAGTGTTCAAAACTGGCTTTCAACCTCGCCAGACCTGCCACCTCCAAACAGATGAATCCAGGTATCACGCTAACATTAAATGCTTAGGATTTCCTATATACACACACCCCCCTTACATTCATATAAAATATTGTTTTCTATGTTAGAAAGAACAAAGTCATTAAAAAGTACCACTATTGTTAGCTTCACCACTGAGCTAAGCATTTGTTAATTCCTCTATCTATTTTACTATAAAAAGTGGTATACTATTGCTGTCAATTCATTCCACATGTTTAAAAATTCTAGAAATCAAGCAACTGTCACTCTACAAGGGAGCTTAGTGCTTCAAGTGATATAGAGTAACTACTCGTTTCAATAAAAAAAAACCAAACCCATAAATCAGGAAAAGTTCAACTGTTTTAAACAGCAATTTGAACTAAGTACAATTAAAAAAAGTTCACCTATAAAAGGTTTGAAATGTCAGTTGTTTCCTACATCTTATTAAAAACATACCGTCTTGGATGAACAGTCTGAACAAAGATTTAGCCACTATATTCCAGCAAGATTAATGACAAATCGCTACATCACAGCATATGATCACCACCAATGCTAATATTTGGTCTAACAAATAATTTTTAAAAATTGAGGTTAGTCTGACATGATAAAGCTTTGTATAGATTTTATTCTTAAAAATTGCAATCTAACTTCATTTTGAAAAGAAAAATGCATCTGGTGCCTAGACACACATTTAACATCCCAAGGAAAGACAGGCAAAGAGACATACTACCAGCCACTTGAAATAAAGGACACTATTAAATGTTCCAATGATAAAATTTCAAATACGTAGCTTTGTAAAAGGAAACACATACCTACAGCAAAAACAATAATTTGACAGTTCATTAACCGCAGCTGTAAGTGTTAATTATTTCATAAAACATCATATCATCATACTAATTTTTGCTTTTAGCAACTCAATATATTGGGACAGATATTCAACATCAGTTAACCTTAGGGGGTTTGGGTTTTTTGGGGGGTTTTTTTT
>VZTL01042262.1:35117-52642 GCA_013400535.1 Scopus umbretta | reverse complement strand
AAAAAAAAAATCTCATTTCCCCCCCTTATCTTCTACTGTAATAGCATCCTTGGTGTATATATTTCTCTGCTTAATGATGTGACAGGTCATTTCATTCCCAGAATTTGTTTAAAGTGTCGTGCTATCTTTTCTCCTTTTTTGGAACAAGAAAGCAAGTTTAAGATGAAATAAAATCTGAAAGATGCAAATCTGAATATGCAGAAAAAAGTGTGCAAACTCTATTTATCTGAAATTAAAGAAAAAATTTGCCCATTTTGAATGTGAAGACTGCTATGAAGTTCAAAGAGCAATATCAGTTTTTTTCCCAATGGTTTGTTAACTTTTCAAAAATCTAATGTTAAAACTAGTTTTTGTGTGAAAAACAAAACTGTATTTTATATTTCACTGAGGCAAACCAAATGAAATTCAACTGGAAAACCAAATGAATGAAGGACTACATATCGAAGAGATTGAAAGGATTCTCTCACTTGTATAAGAACAGGAGAATGCATTAAGTGAATTAACCTTAGCTTTCCATGAAAATTGCTTTTTGAAGTATGTTTTCTAGAAACAGTAACGTAGAGCCTGAACTATCAAGTTCTATTTTACAGCGACTATGCCTAAGTATTATTAGTTCTAGCTCTTTTCCTGTGGCATTTACAAGGAAAACTGGGTGTACTAATTATTCCTTTTTACCAGGATGTACTAAGTGATTACTTTGGCACAGATAAACAATGACAAACAGCCAAGTAGTGTAGGAGGTCAAAAGGTAAAGCATTTCTAAAGGAAGCTGATGGAGTTCCATTCTGTAGAGTAGAGCCCTATCACTTCAAGTGAGAGAAACAGTTCAGAAGACAGGGAGCAAATAATCAATTTTACATGTAAAAAAATTAATTTTTTGTTCTGTTTACAAAACATAGCAAGTTAAGTAACATAGCTGTAATAACAGTGAATAATACCTGGGAAGTATAACCTTTTAAACCTTAAAGATATTAAAATATCCAATTTAAATTTTTTTCCTAGTTACAATCAACTAAACTTTAACCTGATAAGTCCCTAATAAGGGAAAAGCCTTCTCAAAAGCAAATATAGCCGCACCACTGTATTTCATTACATTTCAATTTCCAAGATACTAACTTCAAATATTAGTATACCATTTTAATTAATGTATCTTTCTAAAGCAAGCATCCATAGCAAAAGAGAACAGTCATGCTATCACTCTGTGTCATCACTCAGAAGTCTTTTCAAGTTGCTTGGTGTGTTTTGGGGGGGTTGGTTTTTTTTTGTTGTTGTGGGTTTGTTTTTTGGTTTGGGGCTTTTTGTGGGGTTTTTTGTTGTTTTTTGGTTGTTTTTTTTTACATAGCATGTTATAGAAACTGTAAGTGTAACTTGAGCATTTGTACACAAGCAATAAATACTTACATGAGGGAATAATGAACTGTGGTTCAGTATTACCAGCATATCCAAGCTTTGTATACCTATTGAGGCAAAAAAGGTTGGGTTACAATACCACAAATACCAAAAATATCCGCTTTTTTTAATGGTCATACCTCTATTCTGATACCAAAAAGACCCACTGCATTTCCTTTAAAAAAAACCCAAACTTTTTTTTTTTAATGTAAAACAATGCTCCCTACCACAAATCAAGCATTATTGCTTCTACTCTAGTAAAATTTTACTACAGAACACAAAGTATGTAATTCAATTTATCAATGCTTAGGAGTACAATTTAGAGTCAGAGTAGTTCTTCCCTGATCAGCAGTTAGCATTTCTATGGAAATATTTTCACCTAATAAAGTGTTAGTGGTAGAAGTGTTTTTTCTAACTATAGGGGAAAAAATTTGCTTGCCCATGAACTGCCAGCTGGGCACGTGGCAGGGCTGGCCATCATTATTCCACAAGGACTTCCCAAGAAGTACCATTGGAGGTGGCAAGTGCTGACAGCTGATGACAATAGTGGTAGCAAAAGAAATTCAATTTAACAAGTTGAAAATAGTCTTGAAATCACATTTAATAAGACTAAGGAAAGCAAGAGGAAAAGAACTACACACCTTCACCCACCCAGCCTCCAGAACGTGCTATAGAAATACACATCACTTTCACTGTCACGATGTAAGAAAACTGAAGAAGTTACCAGTGTATTCATGGAAAGCAACTACCAAACTCACAGGATCAAAACTATCCAGCTGCTAAAAGTGTTGTTACAAGAGTTAACAGCACAGGCAAATTCTAAAACATGCGGACGAAAATGCACACTGTGTTCAAGAATTACAACCCACACACAAGCTTTTAGCCAGCACAGATATGACAAAGTTCTCGTTTTCATCGTACAGAAAGCTGTACTAAACAAGTAGTAGTTAGCACTCTCAGCAAAAGCATGAAACACTGTAGTAGCACCTCCACAATTTTCAGCACTCGGATATAAACCTGGAAGATCTTAGGCGGTGTAAGGCAGTACTAACTTTAACAATGCATAAATTTATGTCAATAACACAGCAAAATGCCTGGCAACAAATATGGCAAGAGGCTGGATTTTACAGGCTAGCAGAGGAGTGCTGCTGCAGTAGGTTTTGCTGCGATGCTACTGATGCAGCGGTTCACAATTTGCTCACGTGTCTGCAGACGCCTACACAATTTCTATTGCTGACATTAAATGTGCGTGTTAGCGCCGGGCCGGGAGCAACGGTTCCCTCAAAAGGAAGGTATCTTTCTCGCTAAATAACAAAGCGGTTAGCACAGGCCCTCATCTAACACCAAAAGTGTTTTGCAAGATACGTCTTTGTAAAGCTGTAAAACCCATCTTCTCTAATGCACTGTAACAGTTGGGAGTAACCACGCAAAAAAAACCACCAAACTTGACTTCATATTGATCTACAGTAATATTTACTGAAAAAATAAAGCTTCACTGGCAAAACAAGATACATACTGGGGAAAAAAACCAACCCTAAACACCTGAAAGAACTGTACACCTCATGAAGAGATCAGTATTATGCACTGTACGTGCCTGAACTCAGGACATGCAACTCAGATGTTGCAGACTCAAGTTATAAGCAAGCACATTGGTTTTTTACATTTTCTTCTTAAATATATAGTTCTTAAAAGAAATCTCAAATTCCACAGTCTGACACTTATAACTGTCATGCAGAACAAAACTGTTCTCTGTATTTACAATGTTTTAAGAGGCTTACAGTCCCACAAGAAAATTAATCAGAAAACCAGCAAATATTGACTCACTCCCTCTACCTTCCCCTGCAAATCAGGAACTGTGGCATGTAGATTTTAAAGCTACATCTACAGAGGAATTTTGGAGCCTGAAGGCTACATAACCAGACAACTAGATCAGAAGTGCTTTAACAAGCAAAAAAGTTAACACTGTTTGATTATTAAATTCAGTATTTGAAAGAAGAGAAGACAAGAGCTAAACTGTTGCAGGCAACAGGCTGCTTAGCTGCTTGTGGTGTGGGAGACTGCCCAGCACACACAGCCAGCAGACTGAAAGCAAAACAGCCAAAGATGCATTTTACATAAAAAGACTGTATTCAGGCATCAAATCAGCATATCTAAAAATATTATGGCCTACTCAGCAAGTAGTGTCCTGACTCATGGAGGAAAAAAAAAGTCCCATTTTTAGGTTTCCAAACAAAAGGGGGGCGGGGGCGGAGAGAAAAACCCACATGGCTTCTAGTCTCTGAATATTAAAGCATTATAGCCACAAGTCTCTAACGTAGTCTCCAACTCAATGCTTCACGTCTCTAGTTTACCAAGACCTCCTTGCCACGCTCTCCCTTCCGCATCAGGGACGCCACCACCGCCTGCCCATGGCTCAGGGACCCGCCGCCACCTCCTGCGCCTCAGACCTGCCCTTCCAGCGCCAGGCTTGCAGGCAGGGCCAGCCTTCCGCAGCGTTCCCACAGTCACTGGTACTGCGGGGCTCTGCACAGTGGCTAGGGCTGCCGGGGGCTGTGGTAGCACACATAATAAACCGTAAGCTTGATGTTCATAGCTAAATGTACACATAGACACTCTTGAGTTAAAATGGAGCTTAAAGATGTGATAGATGAGGAAAAAAGGTGAAGTTAAAAAAGTGAATAAAAGTTGATAAAAATCTTCAATTCTCCAAATGCACAATCTAGTAGCAGTACGGTTTTGTTTTTATTTAAATTAACTTTTGCAAAGATGAGGCTTTGTTCAGACTGATCAGATATACCCTACCACTGTCACTTGAAGTAAATATTTAAATCACATGAAAAACAGATACCACAGGCAAGCTAGATTTCACAAGTATAGTTTCCACGAGCAGTTCATACAGGGCAAAGCGTGTCTGACTAATGTATGATTCACAGGGGAATGAGGCACACCCTGCCTTCTTCAGAGCAGCAATCAGTGCCACTACAGAAAAAAATCCTGATATTAAAGATATTGTAAGGCAGTACCAATACCGGATCACAGTATTCCAGTAAATCACAGCTTGTCTTGCTTGCTACATAGCACTGAGAAGTGGCAGGAGGGACTTCCATGGAGACAGGCAGGCATGTGTCATTTAATGAGACGTGAACTCAGCTTTCCCACACTGAATTTGGGGCATTCAGCATAAGAGAGCAAGGCACTGTAGAGATGAGTATAAAAGTGTAAGCAGATTTCTGTTAAAATCTGTAGCACAGAACTGATTTATGAAATCTGGAAGGTGAAAACTTGAATTCAACCTTGATCATGAGCTCTTTTCCTTTAATTCTCCACATTCAGCTACCTGAAGTGTTTCTGCAGGCCTAATAGCTCATTTAAGTATAGAGGGAGAAAGAAAAAAAAAAAGAAACAAAAAAACAGACATGGCAAAAAATGCTGTTGGATAATCACGACCTTCAGATTTACTTTAGAAGATAAGCTACAAGGTACCCAAAAGCAGTGCACAAAATCTCTATACATATGTGCATGTAGGTATATAGAGAATCATATACATACACCTCCCCCACTAGCTATCAATATACGTATATATGGTACTGATACTCCCCAGTGACTTCCCTGCAACGTCTTCTCCAAAAGGCAGTGGGGTCTCACACACCATCCTCTGGCCTATGCAGACATAATGATGTAACAAACAAAATACATTTTTTTTTTTGTTTGGACAAAAGTTTGTTTTGTTTGGACATTCATACCACAAACGGGGTGGGGGTAGCAACTAATGAAGGCTCCTTGTAAGTTAACTCTACTAATCCACACCTCAACTATCAGGGGAGAAATATCTCTAGAGTCACATCCACCTCACACTCACACCCTGAAATTGCAAAGCAGCTCTGCACTGATCTGCCCGAGAGATCTCTGGAAGGACAGCCAAAAGGCTCTCCACAATGTTCTCAACTGCTCTAATGGGATTTCTTATGCTCTCTCACCTAGAGGAGACGTTTCTGAGGCTATGACATGAAAGCCATGTCACCTGAAGGTTACTTATGCATTAGTCACAGGGACAATTTTAAAGCCAAAAGGAAACAGCACTTAAGATAAGAACTTCTAATGAGAATGTCGTTAACAGAACCTCCATCTGCAAACCTCAAGCCACGACCATGCATCTTTGCTCCACTTCTTTCCTGTCCACAACAAATGTCATTCTGTACGTTATTCTCCCAAGCTATACACCCTAGTTCTAACATAACTGCAATTTTAACAAAAGGATGAGGAACACCTGGACAACTGCTTCACGGGCAATGCATTTATTTGGCAGTTCCAAGAAGTGCAACAGAAATGGGGTGGCCCAACACAAATTGTACCCTTGTCATTTTGCTGGCAGCTCCATGGAGAGGCACGAGTTAGCCAAGCACAAGCAGAGAACAGCACTAAAGGACAAATGTCACCTGATCTTCAACTTCTGTAGAGTAAATCTGGGTTACAGCCTATCCCTCAGCTACTCCTAATGACCTGGACTAAAAGCAATGTCATGCAAAGGGCACTTTTTAAATGCACACACAAACAGGAATAAGACATACCTCCAACACTGGCCCCACTCAAAAGATGCAATGCAGCTTTGAAAACAAATAAACAAAAAAATCCCCCACTCCTCTGTGGGGAGGGAGGAATAACAGGAGTGGGAGTAACAAACCTGAAACTCTCTGGAAAGTAAGTCAGGACTAGGCTGAAATCAAAACAGTCTCTTTCTGGTTTACCTTCAAGGTGCATAAAGTTAGAAAAACAAATACAGGTAGGATATTTTTGTCAGAGGGCTTTTTTTGTTGTTTTTGTTCGTTAGACTGCTGTCTCTTCATGATGGTTCTGAATTACTGTCCACCATCTGAGCCACAGCAATCCCGTGCAAGCTCTCACTCAAAATGCAACACATTCATTGCCTTGTGTCTTACCCTTGCAGGTGCAACGGGCTTCCCAAGTACAGTAACCTGCACATATACATGCTAGCTAGTCCTAAAATTCTGCTTTGTTGAATACCACACCAAAGCCAGCAAGGTTTCTCTAACTAAACACACCTCTGCAAAGCCCTATGCAGAATCCATCCAAGGGGTCATGCTCGAAGCAAGTCTAACACTCAGTGACAGGATTAGGCTTTACCCAAAGTTAAACTGTATTTATTCTTAAAAGTAAGCAGATAGCGCCTTTTTGCAGGGCGCCACAGTTGCTTAGGCAGCCGGAGATCTGTACTCCATATTCTCTTCCACTCAAATGGGTTTAGAGCCAATCTCCGATGTCCCGTAAGAGCCTCTTGCTTATGAGCTCTCTTGAGGCAAGAGTGCTTTGCATTTCTTTCCTGAAACCATGTGGAAGAGACTCCAAGAAACGATGGCCAAAGACAGAAAGCAAGATGATTGCCTGGTAACCAGAACACACATCTTAGAAGAGCTATGATTAGAGTTTTGATCCCTACTCCAAAGACTGCTTAATTATTTTAGTCCATGACCATACACACTTAGACATGAATACCTTACACACATGCTACGTACTGCTTCCTGGAAGAAATTCTGAGTTTTCCAAGTGATCTTGTGCCAGTGGGAATCAAAAATTATCACCACACGTTAACAGCTGTACACAACAGCACACTGGCCACTTAAAAGAAACAGTAACGGATGAGTGGTTTAAAAGCAGTAATCCCTGCCAACTTCTGAATGCAATACAGATACCAGAGCCCAGGAGTTTCAGGCCTGAGAATCATAATTTGATTAAACTATTTTCCTACAGTTTAAAGTCAGATGCCCACGACCTGGAAATTTGACACATACCCTGCATTTCTGTTGTCCTGCTTAGACAATTCCCACATACGTACTAGCGTCTCCAAATCCTGCGCCAAGCAGCCAAGTAGACCAACCTGGATTTCACTCCACAGCTTCCTGAAGCTCCTTCATGAGTTTAACCCAAAGAATTCAGCTGAGAAAAAGGCTGCAGGGGGCCATTTCTTTGGATCAACCAAGAGCAAAGAGAAGCTCCAAAAAACAGAGGCCTCAATTACATAAAACAAAGAACAGTTAAGGATCTTATGAAGTCTGTTGCCTTTGCACATGAATTGCCTCCGCTAACATGGCCTGCAAACCATCCCACCATTTAAATCCAACCTCACAGCCTCACTTCTCTCAAGACACCGCAGCAGTAAATTCTCCATATGTACTACTTGAACACTAGCAAGTACCGTTATAATATTTGTGCGTGAATCTGCTTGCTAAAATAAAATTTGTTTATGCAGATCTCCTCCATCATAGATAACCTGACACTTTGCTGCACAAGAAATTTTACAGAGAAACAGTTAAAATAATTGCAGAAGAGCACTTTTATTTAATATTTCAATTTATGAATGTCAACATTACTTATATCTTTAAATTAAGATTAAGTAAATAACATTATTATGAATGGCTCAAGATAAAACATACAAGACCAAGAAAGGTAATTTTACAGTTTCTCAGTAGGCCACTGTGTGAAGGCATGCAAGATAGTGCAGATGCAACTTAAGTTCACTGAAGCACATGAATTCTTGTTGCAAGTCTGCATACAGCAGCAAAATTCATTGCTGGCTAAGTTACCTTCACTCTAGGAAAATTGTAATTAAGTGAGCAGATTGTAGAAGGCACTACAGAAAAGCTCAGAGAGTAGGGAGATTCTAAGGAGGACACACAGGTGGTAATATATTTGAAAGGGCATATATTTTGAAACTGCTAAAACTCCAAGTTTTTGAACGGAATGGAAAGGGATTCTGCCCTTCAGTCCCCAGCTCCTTACGGACAAGTCTGGCTATCAAAGACTTCATCAAAAAGGGCTTAATATCCTTTCCTGCTTTAACTGCATAAATTCTACATAGACAGAATTTATGAGATAGACATAGTGTTTTTACTGTCTGATGTCTTTAGGTAACAAAACTGCTTTAAAAAGAAGTGGAAAACTTCTGAAACATGGATGAGCCCTTAGTCTTCATACGCAGAGCCTCATGTTACTGAAAAGCCTGAACAACACTTTTGTTTTTATTTGTTGCTTTTCTTCTATCATCCTTCTTGTACACCAGATGACACTGAAAAGCCTAGGGAGTATTTACTTTTCAAATCCCCGTAGAGTGAAATAATGAGAAAATGATGGTGAAAAAGGAGAGCCATCCTGCCCCTTTAAAAAAGGTCCCAGCTCTACCATCAGGTAAAAACTGGTTAAGCAGCAGCAGATCAGTAGTCCCTGAAGGAACTGATTATATTAGGAAAATGGGACTTGTGTTAATAAATTAGTTGACAATCTCTTTTCAGATGTCCTTGATAAAACAAAAGATAGCAAAAGACTTTGAAATGAGTCATGCCTTTCATATTTTTGTATCTTTAGCTAATATATGTGTTACCTTTTACACATCACTAGTTTGCCCTTTTACATAGCACCGGCTTCTGTCAAGTTTTAAAGCACTTGTTGATCAAAAATGTTTTAAGTAACAAATAGCAAAAGCCAAAGAATTAACTCTATAAATGGAAAAAGCACACAAGATTAGAAGTGCTCGCAGATGAAGGATCTTATTTAAGCTGTGGCTGAGACATCAAGGGATTTCCAAGACATATGGGACCCCTAGCACCAGAGACGTTACAAACCTGGTAGTCTGCAACCTGGGCCTTGGAATTAACTTGAAACTACTTCCTTACAGTATTTCCCCTGAAAAGTGTCAGTCCACTGGAACAAGAACTTTCACCTCGACAACTAATACTTCTTGCCGCATACTGTAACTGTCACAGTAAAACAAACCATAAGCAGATTGAAGTGGTGTGCAATTTAAAAAGTGAATTCAAAAGCTGCTTGAAAGATAAATGCTTCTAACAAACATTTATTTCCCAAATAGGGAAAAAACCCTCTAGGAAATGTTAACTTACCTTTGAGAGTATCTATATTTTTGTCTAGAATCTTCATCCAGTGCTGCTTTGTATCAGCAGCTACATCTGCAACTCAAAGCACAGACATGACTGTAATGCTTGCTAATAATAGATTTTACTAGAATGGGGAGCTAAAAATTGCAAAGTCACAGCCACAAATAGCCAGACCGGAACCCTCCAGGTGTGTGACTAAGAAGAACATGGAGGTAATAGCACTCTGTGCTACACAGCATTCAGAACACATTCACACACGTTGTAACGAGTCTCCAGGTGACAGTTTTTACACCTCTCCGGAGAACAGAGGACACTACCACATTGTGCAGCTTCTCATTTTAATAACATCTGGATGGAGCAGAACAGAATCTACTTTCCAATTTGCTCTAGTTTACTTGCATCAAAGCTAAAAAAAAAAACCACCACAAACCTAAAAAACCAAAACAACAAAAAAACCTGACAGAACCCATCAGCATTTCAACACTGAGAGCTTGACTCTGGAAATGCTCTCTTCTCCTAAAAGTAAACAGGAAGATAAGATGCACGAGAAGTTTACTTGAAAGCCAGCCCACATTTAAGCGTTTAAGACTAACAAAATCCAATTCAGGCATTCTGATGATACTACCATCTAGATTTGCAAGCCCAGCCGATTTTATTTATATTTGCAAAATCCATTTCAAATATTTAATGCTGACATGTACTTTAACACAGAAAATAGAGTTAGCTTTCCTTTGACTACATTTTCCTCAAAGTAAGAAGAGCAAACAGCTTTAGATATTATCTTTGTATAGTGAAAGTAGTTTGTGTTGGCAAAACCAGAATGGCCTCTTTTTACTTACTGCTTGCTTTGAGACTTCTAGACTAATTCATTTTAACAAGTGCCTTAACAGTGCCTCTGTATTATACCACACAATACTAAAATATACTGCTAGGCTTTTTTAATAAATCTGGATTTAATTTTTGTGCAAATTTCCTGAGCATTTTCCACAGCCTGACTACTCCATGTGATATTCCCAAATAATGAGAGAAGAATGGCCCAGAAGTTTGGAAGACTGCATGACTAATTACTTAACAGTATAATTACTTATTATGAGGGGGAGATTAATTTGGCAACTTTCTACCTCATTTCTCCAAAATAAGCTGAACATTGCACAGACATCAGGAAGAAAAAAAAAAAGAAAATAGGTTAACTATACATACTTTTCAACAGATAAAAGAAGGAGGGACCAATTGAATCAACAAATGCATAATTTCCAAGTAAAAATCTTGCACTTGAAGAAATGAAATGGGCAGTCTCAGTGGTATGATGCAGAAAGAGCCATAGCTGATACACACCTGACTTAACTTGGATGTTTTTCCAAATAAGTGCAATACAGTGGCTAAACCCATAGTCATTCCACATAAAAAAGCTGAGCATTTGTGCTTACTATTTGCACAATTTCAGCACTTGAGAGCTCCAGCTTTGAACCAATAGCTACCACGCTATTGCCCCAATCACACCGATCTGAGCAGAAGGTAAGAGGAAACCAAAAAGACAGGTAGCATGGACCAGAGAGAAGGAGCACACAGCAAGCACTGCAGGAGACTCAGCACGCTTCTGATCTGCCCAGTACACTGGTTCCCACTTCAGCATTTCAGTAGGTAACCAAATGTTTTCCATCAAGAACAGGCTTGCATTAAAACACCAGTTTACATATTTATCATGTTACACCATGCTTCTAATAAAAGATGGCTTCCAATTAGAAACAGTTGTCTTGCAGAAAAAATGCCCCACTAAGCTGCAGACAAAAACATACCACTGAATTTTGTTTAATACAAAAAGCAGGTCTCATTTAATAAGATCACAGAGATTCTGAAGCCTGACTGCAAATATGCAAGTAGTCATATTGTGAAAGCTCTTGCAGAGGATAAACAGCATGATAAATCTAAGACAAGTTGTGACAAATAAAATCCTTCTACCGGAAAAATAGATACTAATAGATACTAAGAGATACTGCATCAACTAAAGAATTAAAATTTTGATTCATTCATTGATAGCAGGGTATAATGAAAATAAAGTATCAATAGACAACCTCCTGTCTGCATCTTGCCCTCTACAGAGTGAGCATGCCAAAATACATCCTGTGCACAGCTGCAAACACTTGCAACAACCAGAAGAGAATAATGAGAAAAATGACCACAAGAGAATAATGAGAAAAAGGAAATCCGGGGGGGGGGAAATCTACATTTATTAGAGTTTTTCCATGTCTAGTCTTAAAAATGCAAACTCACGATTAGAACAAAAAAAAGTTGAATCATGTTATACCCTACATTAAGTCAAAGGATGAAATGATGACTTTTTCAGTTTTGGATATAATCCTCCTTGACAACTGTTTTTGGGGTTTTTTTAAATGCACTTAGACAGGACAGAAGCTTCATTTTGATGGTTAAAATAATCCTGCTATGGACACTAACAAATTTGCAATCAAACTGGTATTTTTAAGCATCTACCCAAGGATGATTTTTGGTAGACTGGTACATCTAAATATATTTTAGTTCAGTGGTTAAACAAATCAAAAATTAAAGCAGAAGAGATTCCTTTTCCTATGCAGAGCAGAAAAGAACTCGTTAATTTAATTGGGGATAAACTGAAGTACGATTTTAGTTATTTTACCTGTGAATTTAATGTTTTCTCCTTCAAGTCTTTAAATGAAGAACATTTGTTCAAGATTGAAGTTAAAGAAAAAGTTTGTCTGAAATTGTCAAAGCCTTTTAGCATTTCCCAAAGAACGTCTGCAATGTTTCAACATTTAGTTTCATCATTATGTTGAAACTTTTAAATTGCAGGAACTAAAAGAGCAACCGCAAAGTTTCTTATATGTGCCTATAAAATAACACAGAGGATGGATTACTACTCAGGAACTTGTGTAGTATTTCTGAAGTCCTAGAAGCTGTATTTTCAACTAATTCAGACATGCAAATGTCCAGACTCATGCAATCAACATACTTTCTAGGCAGAATGTTCAGGCCAGGTACTAAATAATGACCAAGAAACAAGACGGGAACCTGCCCTGTCCCACCCGCAACCCTGCCCTCCCTCAAACCTTTCCTCCCGACCAGGGCCGTACTCCGGTCTCGGTGACTACGCAAGCATCCCCCGCACACATGAGTAGGAGCTCTGCTGTACAAAGAAAGTGGCTCATTTAACATTAACTTTACAGATTCAACCCATGGGTGCAAGGGGGTTTGTCCTCCACTCAGAAATGCTGCCCCCCCCACCCCCTTTTTTTAATATCTACATCAAGCATAAGTGGGACATGGGAAAAGCGAAGCAGAAAGACAGGAAGGTGTCATGCATCTTGGATAGCTTCTGACACGCATTCCAGTAAGATATAAACTGATTCTTATAATGGAATTCCAAAATATGCATGTATGTGCGTCTAGGAATAAATATACTCCTAACTGAATTCCTATTATTCCTGTACACTCTGTGTTACAACATACTGTTATGTATTAAAATTATTTAAGAGATACCACAGGTCATAATGAGTCTTCAGAAACTATTTTTATTAAAAACTATTAGAAACTATTATTATTTTAATATATGTATTTATTTATTTTAAACCACAACTCTCCATCTAGCACAACTCTTTCTTCCATGCTAAGGATGAAGCATTTCCCCCTCCTTCCGTAAACACTGCAGCTACTGGCAAGCCACAGATACTCTTAAAATCCTGGAAGAGTATTTTTTCCATATTCCATTATGGAATTATTTTGTCCATGCTTTCCATACTGAAAAATTACTTCTGGAATGACACAACATGGAGAAAATTTGTCCCAAGAGAGAACGTTCTCATGAAGACTGGAACCCATGAAAGGTCATGACAAGATATCCAACTGAAATATTAACTGCAACAACATCACAGCGCTGAAATATTTATACTAAATAGAAGTTATGATTTGAAAAATATGTGGAAATAACCCACATCTGGAATGTTAGGAAAGAAAAGTGATTTCAAGGTCCCCTATAAGGTACTAAAAAAGTTGCAGAGCAAACAAAATACAGGCTGCTACCTCCCCTTACCTTGTTCTTATAGCACTGGATTTCTCATCTCACCTATCTTTGTTGTTGATTGAAGATTACTAGCTGTTCGTGGATCTTGTACTCATTTACACTACCAGGTCAAAACCCAGAAGAGAAACAGAACGTAATCCTGTCATAACTTCTCACATCAGAGGACACTCAACCCATAAATACTTCTCTCTACTTAAGAGGACAAAGCTCTGCAGGCGTACATGAAGAGTAACTAGAGAAGTACGATTTGTAGAGAAATCCCCCCCCAATGCAAAGTTCCTTCCACTGTGCATGCCACCTGAGCACCAGCCAGGATCTTGGCTTCTCTGAGATTTCATGTGCCCAAAGTTTATCCTTCCATTGTTTGCAGCAAAAGTGGCTATAGAAACTGAACAGTCAAGAAACTCTCAGAGATGTAACTCATTCCAAAGAACAGCTTGCAACTTCATGTCAAGAAAGCTTGGAAATCCTGAGCAGCCTCAATTTTCCAGGCTCTCAGCTCACAGGGAACCCAGACTGCTGTGAAGTTTCAAGGGACTCTCATGTTCCTACCATGAACAGCAGGGCTTTCTCAACTCCGAAACCTTTCGTTCTCGCCTAGTATTCAGGAAAGAAGGAAGACAAAAACCCAAACATACCCATTTTTATAACCCGTGTAAGGGAAGTGAAAGAGGGACCTAGCTTGGCATATGAGAGGAGATACAAGAAAGCAAGATGTGAGACAACAGATTCCCCCCTTCCCCTCCACAATCATGTAACCAATTTACTCAAGAGAAGGCTAACCAACATACCAACCCTACCAAGACAAGACTCTGGGGTACATGAGAGAAGCTGGTCACCTGCAACACTCAAGTATTGACCGGTAATGGATCCACCTGACAGTCACAGAAAAACTGCACACAAGCCTACAGAAAAGCAAACATTTAGGTACAGAAGATACAAATACTTTTCTTTAAATCATCTTCATCACTAAAATTAAGTTCTCATTTTGGAACTGCAGTAGGTTACACAGCCACTTACTTCACCTCAGCTGAAGTGCCATTAACTGGAACACTTGCAATTATCTGCCATCCCAAATGAGCTAATTCAGCATTATACAAGTTTATACTAAAGAAAAAAAAAAAGCACTCACACAGAAAGACACAGCTAAAATCTACTTGTCAACCTAATCAAGCTAAATTCTGAAGTGGCGTAGGAAGAGCTTTTAATCATGACTTGCAGGCTATGCTGTGTTTGCCTGTAGAACAGGCGGCAAGAATTATTCAAATACCCAGAAAGGCACAGAGGAAAAGACTGCAGCCTACTGAGACTATAAAATGAGTAAGAGCCTTTTTCTTTCTTTGGTGTGTTGTTCATATACTTTATGGAAATAATGCCACATTAGTTTTCTTTCTTTTGTATTTTTTATTTTAAAACGCACGTCATCCTGAGATACAGCAGTCTGAAGTAAGTCCTATTCACAGTATTTACCTGCTCTTACTAGGTATCCATTACCTTATTTTCTAGATATCAAGTTTGCTTAAGCAAAGAATGCAAATTTCAAGATAACAAATGTAACGCTGGAAAATTTTTTTCTGCACCCATAATCCAGTTGCCATGTCACTGACTTCACCCTTTTGCCAGCTCCAGCTGCATGACATGCACTGGGATGATCCCTAAAAAGTTTGACTAACCTGTTAGAACCTCAAACAACAGGGATCACACGATCAGCCCCAACCTCTTCTGTGCTTTGGTCTCTTTATGCTTTGAAAGGGGTTCTTAAAATTTGGCTAATCTGTGCAGGCTGATGCTGAAAAGCACAACTCTGCCACCTTTCTTATCCATCTCCTTCCCTTCAATCTTAGCTGGCAAAAATGATCACCCCTCACCCCACCCCCCCCAAAAAAAAAAAATCACTCAGATCAACAAACTGAACCTGTGGCAACACGCACAAGACGTGGAGAAAGACATCCTTCATAACTCTCCTACATCTTCCCTTATGTTGATTAAGGTAAGTTCTCCTTGGACTGTAAATTAATTATCATCCCCTCCCCCTAAAAAAACCCTACTTACTGGGAAAATTGTGCACTCTTAAAGCCTTGTTCTAAACAAGGCAGTTCCTTACAACCTTTCTGCTTTGGTTGTATTTTCAAAACCTCTTTCTTTTCCTGTTTTCAGGGGCTATCCTTAATTTGTCTGCTTTCTTTCATTTTGGTAGACAAGACAGTATCCTAGGCAAGACCTCAACCGACCTGCACAGACCACAAGGCTGACATATTTTGCGTGTTGTGTTCTCACTTACACACACAAAATGAGACGGGCTGGGAGGGCTGCACCAATTAAAAAAAGTTATGAGCATGATTACGCTATCACATCCCACTGCACTACTACCCACCTGTTCCTTATTTATCACTAGTATTAGATTTTTCCTTTGTAAATTCACCACTTTATACCTTCATCTACTGAAAGCAATAAATTCCAACAACCCAATGCTCTGTAATGTTTCCAATGTGAAAAATCTTTGCCCCCCATTTTCTGAAGGAGAACTTCAAGGAAGAACAACGTCGGACTACAAAGTGCGCCAGAAAGGAAAAGCCTGGAAAGCAGAATTGGTTGGGCTGAGTTTAAAAAAAAAAAAAACAAAACACCAAACAACACACCAAGACAAAACCCACCACATAGGTACACAATAAAACTGTATGGTAGAGAGATCTCTGAAGACCGTGAGGCAATAAATAAATAAAACAGGAGCAAGATTTGTTTAACATCATATTCAAGAATGTTACAGAGTACACCCCGTGCACTGAAGTTGATTAATGGAGTACTTACACACAGACTGTCCCCAAGAACATTTGTTTTAACACTCGGGTCCCTTGGTATACCTCTCATATTAAAAAGACAAAGTCGTTTCTTATGCAGCTATATGCTAGCACGTTGTTGCTGCTTGGCATCACTGAAAGCTCTAAGTGAATCTCTCTACTCCAGTGGTCACAACCTATATTTTGCAAACCTATGAAGACATAATTACTGACTTTAATGGGACTACCTGTAACGTACAAACATGTGGGATGGGAAAAAGCCTCTAGTGGCATGCAGCAGAGTACATTACAGACCTTTTGTTTTGAAAGATAAACAGCGCATATACACATCACATTAAACTCACATATACTTCCATTACGTTCAGCCACACATGCTCATTCCCGCTGTGCTAACCTTCCCTCATCCCACAAAATTCAAGGTTTTAGTTCCTGCTCTAAATACAGGTATGACTTCTTCATACAACTGTTACACATGCATACATTATAGACACATATATGCCTGCTTTTCTTAAAGACACATTTATTATGGTCCTACACCAAACAGACTCTCTTGAAAGGAAGCACGTGCTTTCAAAACACAAGCACCTGGATTTCAAAAGAACACACCCTGTCAGTACTGTAAACACTTGCACCCACACTGCAAGCACCCAGAAATTTGACTGTTTTTAGCCAGCTGGACGAGAAGCAAAAGAAAAAGACGAGTTGAAGAGTCAGCATGCCATCAGTGCTAGCTAAAGAGGAAGTCTTGAAAATATACCAATATTTTCCTTTACTGTAAAGGCCCAATGCATAATGCCTGAAACGAACTATTTCCTCTTTAAAAATCACACCGCAGACAGTAGGTCAGAGAGCGGTTTTCACTTCCCGAGTGCCCCCCTGGAAGCGGTACCACGTAACCCTCCCAGGCTGGCTTCCTACAGACGCCTCCGAGGGCTTGCTCCCCAGCCCAAAGCCTCCAGGAGCCCTGACACGGCGGAAAAGGGAGCCTGAACGCCGGAGACCTTCTCCCGAAACCGCTTTTGATGCTATCTATCACTGGCACCGCATTCTCTTCATCATCTGGTAGCTGCTACACAAAAAGAAGAGTTTCTAAAACGGATTCGGTTCAGGTTTGACACTGAAAACTGCCTTATAAGGTATAAAAGCCCGAAAGCAGGAAGAGGCTTTGACAAAACTAAGGAAGTTCCTCTGCGCCTGCTCGCTGGAGGGGGAGGGGTTCTTTCCCTTCCACAGAGAGAAGTAACACAGAATAAATGACATTACCCCCACATTAAATAAAAAAATAAAAGATTCAGCGCACAAGAGCCCCCCCGGGCGGCGCCCCCTCCGAGCCAGGGCATTTCAGCAGCCGCCACAGCGCCGTGCTCCCCGCTCGCCACC